>CAKAKR010062572.1:170798-182682 GCA_916700685.1 Adelosebastes latens
ATTCTGATTGGTCAATCACGTTATTTTGCGGTCTGTAATTTCTCTATAACAGACCGTTGCTATGGGCGCAGCTATGGGCGGACTGTTTTTGTGTCAAAATATTGATTTCTTAAGTAAGTAGCCGTGTAATAAGCAGGATAATGTACAGCTAGCGAGTCATTGTTGTGAAAGGCTCCCCTTCAGGGCGATGAGAGACCCTGACGCGACATCGCCCTGTCGGGGATTCTTTCACAACAATGACCAGCTCGCTGTACATTATCCCTTACATAAAGCAACAATGACCAACAATAAAATAATAATAATAATTAAAAAAAACAACGTCCATATACACGTCAAGTGTTTTTTAAATATAAACAATACAAATAGTGCAAAGAAATAAATATTGAATGGATATACATGGACTGGAGGATTATGTAGAGTATGTACATGTATACATGTCTATATACTGTATGTACAGCGTGTAGGATTTATATTTAAAGTGACAGATGATATATATATATTCAAAAACGTTAGTGTAAGAATTATGATTATAACAGCAGCAGCAGATATTCATCAAGGTTTTCAGATATTCAAGGTTGAGGCTTCTGCCACCACCCCAAATCACTCAAAATTACATTTAGAGTAAAAGAATAATGGAAATTGTCCACGGCAAGAACTAAACATCGATCATCGAAGAAAGAAAGCAAGAAAGAAAGAAAGACTTTTGATGTCCTTTAATTAAACATCTCACTTAAAAACCACCAGAACAGGAAAAAACTTGGAAAAAATTTAAATAAAATAAACACACCCCGTCAACACTCACACCTCACACAATCCCACATCCACAAATCCACAAGAAAGAAAGAAAGCAAGAAAGAAAGAAAGAAAGATCTTTCCATGTCCATCTCTGTAACTCATATCACACTGTAAAAGAGGGTTTCAGTCGGTTTTCTATCAGTATTTTTGAAAGAGTGAGACACACTATAAGAGTATCACTAACTGAGGCTGTCCACAGACATTTGGATCTGCCTGAGCAAAATCAGCCTTCTAACACACCACCAGGCTGTCGGTTTGGTGGTGTGTGTGTGTGTGTGTGTGTGTGTGTGTATGTGTGTATGTGTGTGTCAGTGTGATATTCTAGTAAATTAGACCATCAATCAAACATGGGAAGCAGCCAGAGGAAAAAAAAAAAAATCCTTGCACTGAAACAAAGGCGCTGGAGCAACATGTGGCATTATTTAACTGCCCATTCAAGTGTGTGTGTTTGTGTTTGTGTGTACTC
Organism: Adelosebastes latens; assembly: GCA_916700685.1. NCBI lineage: Eukaryota > Metazoa > Chordata > Actinopteri > Perciformes > Sebastidae > Adelosebastes > Adelosebastes latens. The sequence goes on from CAKAKR010062572.1 coordinate 172,060, forward strand.
GTGGTACTATGCTTGAGAAAAGCGCTGTGTAGGCTATTATTTAGCTCTGAGTGGTGGACTTTTAGGGGGACAAGAGGTTTATTAGAGACCTGGGGACTTTTTTGACCTGACATCATGATATAAAGAATCCATTCAGTAAACTGAAGTTGGGCTAGTTGGACCAGAGAGTTTAGATTAGGACTAAAGTTGGTCTGGTGGTAGTTATGACTACAGTTAGACTAGCAGGTCCTGGCACATGCTCCTGATTTTTTTAATTTCCTGATGTGTTTTAGTTGAGCAGAAAGTCAAGCAGGTTTGGCTGACAGTTCACCTATAGGATAAATTGGAAGTGAACAGGTCTCTGGCAAGTTGTCTCAAGCCTCTGAGTTACACCTGTTGGACTATAATGACAGCTACATTCAGGACTACAGTTAGACTAGCTGGACTTAAATATGTACTATAGTTGAAAGATGGTCTCGTGGCCTAGAAAGTAAGGAGTAGAGTTAGAGTTTGCGTAGTTAGAGGAGAAGGAGGATGAAGTGAGGGATGTACTGGTCAGGGTTTTCCCCCTAAAAAATACTTCAAATGTGGTCCGTTGTCATTACGCATAAGTATAATTATGTGTGTGTGAGTGTGTGTGTTCAAAGTGACATGGGGATGTTATGATAGCCCCCTTTAAAAGTTGGCTTTCTCTTCTCTCACTCTGTCTCTGTCTTTCTTTCTCTCTCACACACACACATGGAGGAAGTGTGTACACACTGTGTATGGGGAGATAATAGCTTTGCAGAGGCCGCAATAGAGCTCAGCCAAAGATCTGTCTGGCTAAAGGATCCATTAAACCACACACACATATGAGGACATACTTCATCACTGACATACAAAAAGTACAAAATTAGGCGAGCAGACACCTACACTAATACCAGTACAAAGCCTCAAGAACACACACACACACATAGTTGCCAGCATACGCACACAGCTGTATAACGAGGACCATTAATGTGCCATCAGATATCAGACATTTAAATGCATGAGGCCCGGTGTGAAGAGAAGTCCAAACTTTCCACCAATTATTCTCTAATCTGTCCATTGTTGGGATGGAGGAAGAGAGGAGGAGGAACAGAGAGAGGAGCGGAGGAAAATACATGAGAGGAAGAGGGAGATGAGAGGCAGGAAAAAGGCCTCGGAAACACCGACATTATTACAGCGAAATTTTACCTCATTTTTTATTAATTTCAGTAGAATCACCACAACTGGATTTGCTCTCAAACACACTAGCATATAGTTTAATTTTGGTGAACTAACATAGGCATTCATAGCGTCTTGATAGTGCTGACGTGTGTGAACGGAGAGAACCGGAGAGCCAAAAAATGGAGGAAGCTATAAGGCTCTTTGGATTTTGTGTTAGCGAAGAGAACAATAGACTTGTTTACTGATAGACAAGTTTGCTAAATAACTTAAATGGTGATGATATGTCAATAGACGCATTTCTATCCAGCTGGTTTCATGCACATTTTAAGTTTGTGCATAAAAATAGCTGAGGTGGGAACAAGTCATTGTTTTGCAAGTCACAAGTAAGTCTCAAGTCTTTGCACTCAAGTCCCAAGTCAAGTCCCAACAGTCCAAAAAAATTAGTTTCAAGCCCTAAACAAGTGATAATGCATGCGCTCTTCACCAAATGTAATGCCATTTTAACAACACAGTAAGGCAACATTAGTTCTTCATGACTTCTTCTCTTGACTTGGGCCCTATTTTAATGATTATATGCTATTTTAGCATAAAGTTATTAATAATGTTCATAATAAAGTAATTTTTGATAAATTTTGAGGTAAATATCGGGGTAATTTGGCCTTAACTCCGAAGGAATTTCCAATAGGTTACTTGCTAATTATCACCTAATCACCATGAAATTTGCGAACTTGTAAAATTAAGTGTTATTGCAAGTTTAAGGTTAGGAAAACATCGCCATCATGGTTGAGTATTGTAAAAGGCCAGCAACATCAATTGTAGTTTCATTTTAACATAAATGTTAACGAGCACATGACATCCTGCATTGGCAGGGCTGGAATATGTCTTTGACTTATGCAGAGAGAACGACAACAGAGAGGAAATTCTGTGTGACAGCATGATATTAATGTGTGCCTTGTTGCCTCAGTGTGTGTGTGTGTGTGTGTGTGCATGCGTGAGTGTGTGTGTGTGTGTGTGTGTGTGAGCAGTGAAGCGTGAAGCTGTTACTCCGGTCACTAGCCCGGTCCTGCACCACAGAAAGATGCTAATTAGTAGCACACTGTCTCTCAGCTCATAAAAACACAGACACTGTAACAAGAGAAACAGAGAGAGAGAGTTACAGAGAGAAAGATGATGGGATAATGGGAAGGAAGAGAGAAATAAAAGGAGACAGAATGACAGGAAGAGAAAGAGAGGAAGACTAAAAGCAGAGAGAATGAGATGAAGGGTTGAAAAGGGCACCCGAGGGATGGCAAGAGAAAGAGAGAGGAAAGACAGAAAACGAGAGGGAAAGAGTGGCAGCAGTTATGTGGTGTGAGAAGTTCAGCATAACTCTGTTCACTTCACAAAAGCTTAATGTCTCATTTTGTTAAACACTCTGCATGTTTTGGTTTTTTTTTCCGCTTAATTCACTTAAATAGTGGAGACTGGAATAGTGGGACAAAATACTCAGGACGGGATCATGAATCAAAAAGGTCCGAAGCAAAGTTTTAAACCCTCAACCTCAAAAGTTAACGACATGCATCTTATATCCCAATGAGCCCAAACAAAGCCGTCAGAGAGCGGTTTCATACACTCATGAGCAGCGGTTTGTGTAGGGAAAAAGGATCATCACTCCTTCAATTTGAGTGTTTCAATGTGTTGTTTTGTGGTACTGCAATTTTTTTTTTCATTATTTGTTTGCCCAAAATCTCCTTGCTTTCAGAGACGGGACTTTTCCAGTTGACCACTTATTTTTTTTTGTCTCCTAACCTCATGGAAGGAATTGTTAGTCACTGTTTAATTTTCTCCATTTTAGCCAATTTGCAAATCGTGTTTGCTACATTTGAAATTACCCAAATATATAAAAATGACATGGATACATAATTGTTTTGGTCCGATTTTCAGATTAGACTTTGCTATGAGCTGAATTATCCCACTGAGGGAAAAACCGACATGTTTTTGTCAAAATGACAAAGTGAAAATACAACAATTAGAAGTGAAATCCAAAGTGAAGGGTCCACGTCAGTTCCCCAGGAACAGCACTGCGCTGTAAGGTGAATTTGGCATAGTAGTCAGGTCCAATTAAATTTGGAAAGAAGCCAGAGGAAGTATCCTTCTTCATTAGAGCTGTCAAAGTTAACGCGATAATAACGCGTTAACGCAAATTTGTTTTAATGCCAATCATTTCTTTAATGGATTAATGCAAATTGCGATTTTTAGGTTGTGCTCAGTTTTAAAGTCTTAAAGCTAGAGTGAAGATACTGGTATCATATGAAACTAGAAAATCTAATGAATCCATTGGTACCAACCATGTCATACTAGCCTGTCGCGAAGGAGGCTAAATAACGCTCCAAACTTACGCTAAATTTTGGCGAGGAAAAACTGGCATCTCCCTTGACCTCTGACCTCAAGATACAGTATGTGAATGAAAATGGGTTCTATGGGTACCCACGAGTCTCCCCTTTACAGACATGCCCACTTTATGATAATCACATGCAGTTTGGGGCAAGTCATAGTCAAGTCAGCACACTGACACACTGACAGCTGTTGTTGCGTGTTGGGCTGCAGTTTGCCATGTTATGATTATACTAAATGCAGTACCTGTGAGGGTTTCTGGACAATATTTGTCATTGTTTTGTGTTGTTAATTGATTTCCAGTAATAAATATATACATACATTTGCACAAGGCAAGCATATTTGCCCACTCTCATGTTGATAAGAGTATTAAATACTTGACAAATCTCCCTTTAAGGTACATTTTGAACTGAAAATGTGTGATTAATTTGTGATTAATTGCGATTAACTATGGATAATAATGCAATTAATCGTGATTAAGTATTTTAATCGATTGACAGCCCTATTCTTAATACATCCATGGTCTATGTGTCAGACAGAGTTGCTAATGCACACGCATGTTTCTGGTACATTGATTTTCTGGTTATATTACCTGATGAGTGATGAAAATATAGATATAAAAGTATCAATGCGTACCAGTAGACATTTGTGAAAACATTGAACCACTACCAACAAGAATAGGGACAGTATGAGGGCAAAACAATAAAACTGTTACCACATTGTTTTGAGAGTGCTGAAAATCAGATCAGTCTGACTCATGTGTGGCTCTGTGTCTGCTGTCTCCTCTACAGCGTCTTCCTTTTCTTTGGTTCACTGTGTCCTTCCCTCTGTATCTCTTTACATCTTATATACAATGTGCATGCTGTGTCTTTTCTTTATTCATCTAGTGGATATGCATCACATGGAGACAAAGCAGCACCAGATGTTTCCACAAAACCATTATTTTTTTTAATGTTGTTCTTAGATAGATTTGAATGTGCTCTCCTGTCCTTGTACTTATTCTCTGCTCAAGCTCATTTAATCCTTTTAACATTTTAACCTGGAGTTGAGTGCTGTTTGGTTGACTCACGGGGTCATGACCTCTGAATCCAACTGTATGTGACATGATCCCCATTGCATCATTGTTAGCAACTCTCTTTTTTCATAACAGAACCATAGAGATGAGTAATAGCCTATAAAGAGGCATTTGGATCAGTGATTCTCAAAGTGGGGTCCGTGGCACTCTGTCAGGGGGGTCCGCAAAATAATTTGCTATAAATTATAAAATTGTGCTGTATCATTAAAAAAGTACAGATCTACAGATGGGGACTATTTGCGCCAATAAAACAATCACATTGTGTCCATTACTACCACCCACGTTAGCTTTGGGCCGATAGACCCATAGCCCTGATGCCCTCATGAAACAGTCACTTCACTCAGGACGCAACACACCATTCCAGCTGCTGCTTAGCTTGGCTTGGAGAAATATTTGAGTCAGTCCACATCGTCAAGTGACGCTAAGTCCATCCTAGCTAAATTAAGAAAATATGGACAGTTATATCGAGCGACAGCGACGGGAGACCAAATTGCGTCCTGTGTCTTCAGGTGCTAGCGAACGAAGCCATGATATAGCCATCTTCATAAAGTATCGGAGCAGCGTCACCCTCGGCTACACCAGCTAAAACTAAAGCTGGCAGTAGGCTGTGTAGTAAGACTGTTTAGGTTAGTTTGTCACATAACTTAACCTGTAAACTCATCAACTGGCTGAAACCAAACAGCCCCTCTTCCCCCTATCAGCCCTAATGTTACCTGCAGCAGAGGGAGGAGGACAGAGGACAAGAGGACAGAGGACATAGGAAGTACTGATACTGACTGATGTTTGTGTTCTTCAGTCTTTATAAACTTCACTTAGTATTTTCATGTCAGGAATATGATTTATTTTATGAACATTTTAGATTGTTTCCAGTGAGATATTAAGGAGTTTATATGGTGGCTTTGCTGTTGTAAACATTACTGTTGCTGCTCTAGAAACAACATTTAGTCTAGTTATATTTAAAATATAGTATATGTATATGTATAGCTAATATGCACACTTCAATATTTGTTTATTTATCACAAGTCATATCATCAATGCAATATTGAACAGTGTTATCGCACATTGTAGATGTTGCTCATATCGTGCAGGCCTAGTGTGAGAGGCTGCCCCGCAATTAGTATGAGAGTTGTGTGGAAGACTTTAAGTGCCAGTTCTAGTGCTACCCCTTTTATTAGGAATAAATTTGCCTCCTGCGTGAACTGTGCATTGCTGAATAAGGTAGGCCTACGCTACTGTATTTTAACATCGGTCATAATCGTGGTACTTGGAGAGCCAAATATTTTCTGAGGTGGTACTTGGTGAAAAAAGTTTGAGAACCACTGATCTAATCTAAATACTCATTCACACACCGATGGCTATGCCTCCGGAAGCAATTTGGGGTTAAGTGTCTTGCTCAAGGTCACATCGACATGTGACCCGGAGCAGCCGGGGATCGAACCACCGACCTTTCGATTGGTGGACAACCTGCTCTACCTCTGTGAGCCACAGCCGCCATATGAGGAGACAGGGAGACTTCATCAAATTAATTCACACTTTTGACAGCACAGCAATACAGAAGACAAGCAAGAACATTTCTACTTTGCAATTTAAAGACAGTTGTGTTTGTCTGCTTCTCTGCTAATTACGTTTTTAAAGCCTAGTAAGCCTTGCTAGGTAGCCAACTGACAGCTAGCTGCAGTAGCTAACGTCTAGCTAATAGCCAGTCAAAACACAGTTTATAACAGTTAGCAGCTAACTGTAACGTTAGCATGATGAACATAAGCAGCAAGGCTTTAAAGTTACAACGTACAACTATAATAGCAGACAACTATTTATTTAACACCTTTATCTAAAAGCTAAAAGCTTAATGTCGTGTTAAATAAGTATAAAGTGCGTTGACTGTTAGCACAACACCATACTACTAGTAGCTAACATCTTTCAACAAAGTGGATAACTGGGACATTTTGTTTAAGGTTTTAGTTCTATTTAAATGAGTATAAATCTATATAACGTTGTCTGCAAACTCTAAATATATGAGTTTACATATAATATAATATTGTATAGAAATTGGTTGTAACAGCGACACCTGTGGCCGTTAAGTCAACGAAAGTCAGCGTCCTGTTGCTCGCGCTCGCCCATGTGCACGCACTACCTGAATGTGAGCGAGCAACCGTCAAAACAGTGAGACACCGGCACCCGGTCGGAGAGGATAACGTAACTTGTTGCAGAGCCCCGTCACTTCACAAGACACGGAAACCTCTGTTGGTCTGGAGGAGCTGCAGCATTTATTTCTGCACAAACGTCCACTGTACATTTACTAGATATTCTCAGAGCTAAACTAACTCTTTTGCAGTGTGTAGTGAGCGCGCGTTCTAGTCTAGAGGTGGAGCGAGCTGAGTGAAGGCAATCAGGCAGAGGAGCAGAGGAGCAGAGTACAGCAGAGACTCCGGCCCTGGAGACCAAAGCTACGGTCTCCCCCGCGTCCTCCAACCGCGGCCAACACTGTTTCGCAAGACGGGTTTCACTAGATATAACTTTGCGGTTTTGGTGCTTCCGTGTAGTTTGTGTTGGAGTCTGAGTCTGAACAGCGTAGCCTCACGCGAGCGCGCATGGGACACCGACCTGGATTGATTTATACGTGTAAGAAGTTACAAACAGTCCCTTTAATATGTACTGATAAAATGGTATTTTTGGCACCAATATTTCCTGGACAGATTTTGAATGAACTGTTCATTGTGGTAGCCACGTAAAACTATCTGTCTATTCCCAAATGTTAATGCTTTTGGGATGTGTTTGTCTGGGTACTGTTTCACTGCTACACCCCTCCATGTAAGCTGTTGGTGGTGATAACAACAAGATCCAAGTGCAGGAAGCTGTAATGGGTTTTCTCCACAGAGAGGCAGGCTCTCTTTGACAGGCTGCTCGCTCCTGTGTCTCCCCGGGCATGGCCAGCAGGGAGGAAACCTCAGGGCAGACCCAGGAAACTCTGGAGGGATTTAATTTCCCTTTATGACAGGGAACCCTGGGGATCTCCCAGGAGGAGCTGGAGTTAGTGGCTTGAAAAAGAACTGTGCTGCTCTGCTGCAGCCATCGATCTGACACGACACTGAAAATAGTTTCAAAGCAGCTTAATTTTCTTCTGTCTCTTGAACAGCAAAATAGACAGTGTCAGAGAGATCTTCAATAATAAAACAACTTCTGATGAATTTCCCCCCCAAAAAAGGAAAAGAGATGACAATTGGAGGATGGAGAGCATATCTAAAAAGTAGACAGGGAATTAAGAAAAGGCTCACACATTATCTCTGAAGCTGTCTTTATATATATGACACACACACCTATATTCACACATCATGGCTCACCCTGCGTATGTGTCTGTGTTTAACAAACAAATACCTGCTATTATAATGTGATCGAGAACACACAATTTAAAGGGACTGTTTGTAAGAATCAGAAATGCTTGTTAACAGCGACACCTGTGGCCATTAAGTCAACGAAAGTCAGCGTCGGGTTCGCGCTTGTGCTCGCTCTACATAGACATGAACGAGCATCGCTCAAAACATTGAGGCGACACACGTCAGCTAAAACCACAATATCACTCTATATTTCACCTGCTTGGCAGTAATGTTAACTGACCAGACGAAGGTCTCTCCTTGAATCAATGCTGATCATAGTGTTGGCTATTCCTGCTTCAACCTCCCGACCGCGGCCGGAGGGAACAGGGGAGACACTGGCACCCGGTCGGAGGCGATAACGTAACTCGTTGCGGAGCCCCATCACTTCACAAGACACAGGAAACCTCTGTTGGTCTGGAGGAGCTGCAGCATTTATTTCTGCACAAACGTCCAATGTACATTCACGAGATATTCTCAGACCTAAACTAACTCTTCTGCAGTGTGTAGTGTGCGCGCATGCATGTGAGAGTGAAATAGCGAGTACGAGCGCGGTGTGTGACTGAAGGCAAGCAGGCCGAGGAGCAGAGGAGCAGAGACTCCGTCCCTGGAGACCAAAGCTAAGGTCTCCCCCGCGTCCTCCGACCGCGGCCAACACTGTTTTGCAAGACGGGCTTCACTAGATATAACTTTGCGGTTGGAGTCTGAGTCTGAACAGCGTAGCCACACGCGAGCGCGCATGGGACACCGACCCGGATTGATTTATACATGTAAGAAGTTACAAACAGTCCATTTAAACAACTGAGGGCAGACGGTTCCGTCTCAAGACTTGAACTAGGGCTGGGCAATATATCAATATTAAATTGATACCCTGATATGAGACTAGATGTCATCTTTTTGATATCGTAATATGGTATAAGTGTTTTAAGTGTTGTCTTTTCCTGGTTTTAAAGGCTACATTACAGTAAAGTGATGTAATTTCCTGAACTTACCGGACTGTTCTAGGTGTTCTATTATTTGCCTTTACTCACTTAGTCATTATATCCACATTACTGATGATTATTTATCAAAAATGTCATTGTGCAAATATTTTGTGAAAGCACCAATAGTCAACCCTACCATATCGTTGCAACATCGATATCGAGGTATTTGGTAAACTATATTGTGATATTTGATTTTCTACATATCACCTAGCCCTAACTTGAACTCAGATGTTCCATAGTGAAACTGGAAAAAAATAAATAAACTGCAAACCTGATGCTGCAATAACTGATAAGTGATGTTTTCCCCTCCTCAGCAACTATCATCAATGTGCGTTTGAGCAAGGCACTGAACAAATAAACTGAACCGGCTGCACGGACACTAACACCAGAGGACTGGCAACTCTCAGGTAAGAATATGCCCTAATTGACATGAATCAATCTGTACCTGAAAGCTCAGCAAGCATGAAAAGAGATGGAAAGATATATTGCAAATTAGACAAGGGATGTTTTTTCTAAAAGCATTGGAGAATTTATCTCAAACATTACAATGAATTTGTTTACGAGAGTATCTACTTCAGACTTGATAAAATATTGAACTGGCCCAAAGTCTGCTGGTCTCTGGTGGGTTTCCAACAAGACAGGAAAACTGATGTTTTAATTAGCTCGAGTCCCTGAAAGAGACACTGAATTACTCAGTTTGGATTCCAGGCATTACAATATTTATGAACTTTCCGCTGTTCATTATACACTGAAACACTACTGAGGAAAAATCTGTTCAAATGTTTTGACATTTGCAGCAAAATCCCCCCAAATGAATTGAATAAATTTAGAGGACTCCTATTTAATGAGAAGAGAAAATATTTTATTTGCTGTAACTGCAATTTGATGAGTCTCCTCTATTAGTTTATGAAAGTTTTCCCTTCTACCAATAGAGGGCAGCAGCTGGGCACTCACTCTTCTCTTTTAAGAGCAGATCTGTACTGAAAAAGTCTCCTCACTTGACTGCTTGCAGTGAAGAAATCAGTGTGTTGAATAGTGAGCAGGAACTTTTAACAGTCTGGAAACTCAAATCCAAGTTTATGTCAAATATTTAAGAGCGGTCATGTAATCTTATCATGTCACCTTAAATCTTTGCTTTTATCAATTCAAACTCAATCAATTCAATGCAAGTTTTGACGTTGTTTCAAGTCATTGTGAACTTCATGGTGTTTTTCCAACACAATAAAAGATAAATTAAGTTTAACTACATTTTGACAAACTCTGATTGATCTATCAGCCACGCATGAATGAATCAGTGAATGTTGACACATAGAGAGACTCCCCAAGGATGATGCATTGGACTATTTGGAGAGATGGCTCATAAAAAGGCATGGCTCAAAACCAACTATATGATCACAAAGTAAATCGTTAAGATGATGTATGTGCCATGATAAAAGAGGACGGGTTGCTGGGAAATGGAGCTAAAATGTGCTGCCACGGACTGGAGAGTTTGGAGGTTTTATTCGTCTGTGTGGGAAAGTATCCGAGTTTATACAGAAGAGAGGGTTTCTGAGGGGAGGATGAGGGACGAGTGAAAGTTTGTAGAGCTCTCTTTTCGGGTGACATCAACATAGAGAGAGAGAGAGACAGAGAGAGGGAGAGAGAGAGAGAGAGAGAG
>CAKAKR010062573.1:0-15168 GCA_916700685.1 Adelosebastes latens
TGACTGATATGAAGTTAACAGTAACGTTATAGCTGTGAACATAGCAGTAGCAGTGTGTGTACAGTTTAGAATGTCGGTGAATAAATGCTACTAAACTAATACTGCACTAAAATGCACGCGCAGCCCGACTACGTAAACAAAGTACAGAGAAACTCAGATTACAGCACACACAGAGGGAAAGTGACTTCATATCTGCTCAGGACAACATTACGCCACCATATCTTCACAGAGCAAATAATTGTTTGCTGCTATATTAGAGCTCTAAATCTCGAATGTAGCACCTTTAATGTTAGGAACTCTGTAGTTCACCATTACCCTTGAACATTAAACCCACAATTGCCAAGTCATCTGCATCTCTTTAAGTATGCAGATCACATAGCAATAGTTGGCTAATGATGAATTACAGAGTTCCTACATTAATCACATCAACAATCTATTAACATGGCGTCAAGAGAGTGCTTTGCTCATAAACACTAACAAGACCAAGGAAGTCGTTAACAACCAATGTGTCAGCCAATTGCAACTGAGGGCCAAGCTGTAGAGACGGTAGGCAGTTTTAGGAATGATTTTAGATACCAACATAAATTTTAATGAACACTCAGACTACATTTTTAAGAAGGCAAAGCAACGTTTTTTTTCCTTTAAAGAAATAAATAGCTTTGACATGAGCAAAGAAAAGTCCTGAGGATGGTTTACACCAGTCTAGTGGAAAGTACAATTTCCTACAATATCACATGCTGCTAGGGAAATTTAAGAGCTAGGAGCAAAAGCAAGCTCCCAAAAATAGTTAACACTACCAGCAAGATTATACAGAGAGAGCTGGGGGAGCTGTACACTACACAAACCAGGAGGAAAGCTACATTAATAGTTCAGGAACGTTCACATCCTGTGTTTACTGAATTAGAAAAACTCCCTTCAGGAAGACGATATAGGGTCCCCACAGCAACGAGAAACATCTTTAAGAGATATTTTATTCCATCCTCTGTCCATCTTGCTAAACAGATGACTTTATTAGATTTTAGTGACTGCTGCAGTCTATTTAAGATATTGTAATGGCAATTTTCATATCTGTAGTTTAACACTGTACCTTTAGACAATCTCAGGGCCTCACATGTTCAACTTTGTCACCAGGAGACAGTGACCTGACATTTTAGTTCTCTGTAACTGCAAACAACAGATTGCTGAAATACTTGTTATGTCTTGTGATGCTCTGTTGTCTGCTGTGTGCTGACGCATTGATACACTTTCTATCCTTCTCTTCTTTTCTTCTTTGCACTTATCTTCGTGTTATGCTTTAAATGTATAAATACTGACTACTCTTTGTATTCGGGGCTCACTTGCCATAGTCCACAACAGGTGGCTGTGCTCGTGAGTCCATCTGCAGATGTTTTAGTTATTAATGTATGCTTTTGTATTAAATTCACTGAAAGACAAGTTGTTACTTTGGTTTGTGTCTTGTTTTAACAGAAACTGCCACCACAATATGTATTATTAATATCTTAGCACTTTCATCCCAACTGCTCTGTCCACTTATTACTTATTTATTGTTTTTACCTCACATATTCTAACCCATGGCGGACGAAATTTTTAAGTGTATGTGGGTCTGTGAAGCCAAAGAGAAATTTCAGAGCCGACTACCATAAGGAGACGTACTGTAATGCAGTATGTGCACTGCAGACACAGCTCGAAAAAACATCAATGCAAATTAGATTCAAACATTGTGAGTATATTAAAGGGATAGTTTGGATGTTTTGAAGTGGGGTTGTATGAGGTACTTATCCATAGTAGGTGTATTACTTACAGTAGATGGCGGTCAACGTGCCCCCAGCATCGAGAAACAGACACCGGAGCATATATAGAATATTTTCAGACGGCGAACTGAACTGGAAGTGAAACGTATCTAAACTGTTTTTGTCATCTGAGCCTGCTGGCTTTGAAGAGAAGATAGATAAGTTTCACTTTCAGTCCAGTTCCCCGTCGGAAATGAGAATGAAAGGGCTGTCTGACGACAAGCTAAAGCAGTGAAAATATTCTTAATATAGTGTACATTTAAATGGATATTGATTTTTTTAGATGAGCCTTTCTTTTAGGGGCTAAAATAAATTTTTCTGCCGTTCCCGTCCACAGCACTGTATTGCTTTGCTCCGGTGTCGGTACTACTGTCTGTTTCTCCAAACTGCAGGCACACCGACAGTCATCTACTGTATACACCTACTATGGATAAATACCTTATACAAACCCACTTCAAAACACCCAAACTATCCCTTTAGGTACAGTAGTACAACCACTGCTTCAGTAAAACTGAGAAGGATACTCCACAAACTCAACAGGGGATTTGGTCAGTTGCTCCAAAGCTTTAGTCTCTACGAAGGACGACATCTGGTAGCTGCGATTGATCTCTGTTGGCAGAAATGGCAATATGTTGATCACAGCGATCCAGATTCAGATTGAAGAAATCATTTCTATGGAGTTGCCAATTACATTTAAAGAGTTTTATTCCAATATTGCTAATAAAGATATTTGGTTTGTCCTGTCTTCAGCTAGGTCTTACATACTTTTTGAAGCCTCAAAGCTGTTAAACTTGACTGGCTGGATGTAGATGACCAGGTTGGACATTTCCTCTGTGGCAAACGCCTCACTGCCTGCTGTACCCTGTACATGAAAAAACACACACACACAAATATCTAAATGTAATTCAGCACGATGTTTTAACTAAAGAAAAAATGAGAAGGATGTTTCTTGAGCTTCTCAAAAGCCCTATTGAAGACTTTGGAGACTGTTTAGCAGAAATAAAATGCATCATCAAATACATACACTAGAGGGCAGCCTCAGCACATGTATGCAAATACTACACTGAGCTGTAAACCAACATTACTAGTATTTGAACTGACCGCTGGGAGTGACTGCGAGATACGCACCTCATCCATTGAGCCCTTTTTACAGTCGTCGTCATCATCATCTTCATCCTCACTTTCTGCCTCCACCTCACCTGAAACATGAGTCACAAACATGAGTCACAAACATGAGTCACAAATATGAGTCACACATAAGCACAATAAATCAAGCTAAATGAACCAAAGTTAAATTGACATTGCCACATACTTGATGCAAAATGTTGTACTGACTGGTTTGAAAGCTGAAAGCAGCCATTAAACAAAGTCTTTATCTAAGATCAGTTGCCTCCATTACATCTACAGCAGGGACACAGATACAGCTCACACTTGGCAGGTCCCAAGCCACCGAGCTCCTGGCGACTGAGGAAATTAATTTCAATATTGTTTTGGTCGAGCTGACCCGTCCTCTGCGCCCACATAATGAGAGATCTACTAAAGATTTCCCACCGAATCCGAGGTCACAGTGACTGAGGAAATTAATTTTAGCAGCGCAATGGTCGAGCTGACCGATAGCGTCTGTGCAGCCCGCCTGATGAGAGCTCTGCTAAAGCTTTCCCGCAGAATCTGAGGTCATGTACTATGTATGACTCACCGATGGACTTTCTGCCCTGCGGCCTCAGGCTGAGCTCGGCTCCCTCTGAAGGCTGCGAGGAATCTGCCATCTCCTCTTTGGTTGAACCTGTGTGGAAAAAAAACAAAGTTATCAGCAACAAAACTGCATCCTACAACACTACAAGGTCAACCTACTGTATAACAGTAAAGCTTCTGTTGATAATGTAGTGTTCAGTCTACCATCATGTAGTACAGTATGTCATATAACACTGTAATTTGCAATTAATGATGATAGTAATTACTGTACTTCTGTAGTCATTAAACAAAGTGCTTCATAAGCAGGTAACATCAGACTGTAAATGATAATAAAAAGCTGTGTTGCTTCAAAGAGCAACAGGTAACAGCTACACCGATCCAATAAGTGTATGTCCTCCTCACTTTTCAAAATGCTATTTTTTTTTTTTTTTATTTGATTTACTAAAATCTCTTTCAACAGAGTCCTTTTACCATCAAGCCGCCACAATTCAGATGGGAGAAGAAAGGAGTTCATTAAAATGTTGATACACTCATCTAGGTAGCCTTCAAATGTTTTGTGGTTGTGGTTCCCTATGCCAGTGGTATATTAGTGTTAGAGCCGAAATCGATTATTTCTCATTGTGTTTAAGTAAATGTAATTTATGGTGTTTGCTGCTAGACCGCCCCGTTAATACAGGAGCGTGCCTCACTTTGTGTGTTAAGCGGGAGAGCAAATAGGTTTTTGACCGCAGTGAAAATGTTGTTTTTGATAGACTAAATGGCAACAATATCGATTGAAGCTGAATAATTTGTTAGATTTTGCTTCAAAATACCAAAGATATATATCTTTTTAAATAGTTTTACAGGCAGTCGTTTGTGTAAATTATTCAGTAAGTGTGTTATTATGATTTTATGAGCAAATCTAATTTTGAAAACCTCAAAGCAGACAAACCCCCTGTGATCTTCGGCACCCTCCCCCCCTAAATGGGGCCTGGACCCTAGGTTGGGAACCACAGCCCTATACCATATAGGGCATTGAACTCAGAAGGACTGCACTAGGGAACACTTGTTATTTTATAAGATGTGCTCTCTTTTATTTATTATTTATATAACCTGCTGCTACCTGTCCATTGCACCATTGCATATTGTATACTGTATATTTGTGTTTCAATGGTGTGTTGTGTTATATGTATTGTATGTAACTTTGCTGTATTTGGAGAAGCCAAAGACAAGTTTCCATCGAGGTGAACAATGAAGTCAATCCATCTATCTATTAAGCTGTTCTCTATCAATAAAAATAAATAGAAATCTCAGGTTTAGTGCATTAATAATACAGAAATTTAGGCCACATTTCTTGTGGAAGACACAAAGACCAGGTTATAGGTTATTATAACGTATGTAAATAAATATTTCTTTGTGTCTTTAAGGAACCACAGGTGTCATTGTGCCCCACTTCTAAATCCAAACCTACACCCTTTCACTGATCGGTGATTGTCTCAATGCTCACCAGTGCTGCGTATTTTCTTACACCAGGGGGCAGTATGTGTTAGTGTAAGAATGAAGCTTGTAGCTCAGCTACTAAAGTGCGCTAAAGGTGATGTTTGCCAGGTCTATAATAATTTACAACTGAGTGAGATCCTTTATATATAAACATGAATGAATACTGGGAAATATAAAATATATAAAAGAAGCACACACACACACATATAAAAGGACACATATGAAGTGAGGCCAACTCAAATGCCGATATGAACGATCAGGGAAAACTAAAACCAGAGAGCAGCTGTGAAAATATAAAAATCCATAAATTGAGATATATAAAAGTTCAGCAGACAGTTATAGTAATAACGTGCACACAGCAGCATGCACACGCACGACACTCTGAAGGCCACTACTGGCCCGTGTTTAAGATGCCCCAGTGACTAGCAGTGTATATGCCAGACAGGGGAGTGTATGCAACAGCCAATAATACCTTCAGCTGATGGAGAGGGCCATGAAAATGATGAATGATAAACAATAGCACCGTTTCGCTCCAGTGATTCAGTTTCTGGACGGTCAGGCTACATTTTACATCTGAAACATCATAACTCAGTGGTCCCAGTGTGACTTGACGGCTCTTTTTGTTGGGTGCGACTGTGTGTGTGCTGTACCTGCACTCGGGGAGGAGGGCTCACACACACTGGAGGAATCGCTGTAGGTGTTGGAAACCTGCTCCGACAGTTTCTTCTTGGTGCTCCCGTCTGTCTTGTGGTGTTTTTTCTTGTTTTTCACCAAGATCTTCCCCATCAGCTCCATTGGGCTCGGCAGCGGCACGCCGGACTCCATCTGGACGGGGGTGGGAGGTAAGGGATGGACACATGACAGGTCATAAACATTATAATAAGGTCATCTAAATTATGAAAGACACAGGCACAGAGGACATTCATGTGAATAAAGTAAAACTCTAAAGTTTATTTGTATTATCTGGATGGAAAGACGATGATTTTTTGTGACAAAAAATTCTAAAAACAAATGTTGTCAAGTTCCAAAATGTTCCTGTATGGGAAGATTGCTCCCCTTGCATTCATATTTTAAAACAGTTTGGAGACAAATTAGCTAATTACAGGAAGAAAATACTGAAGTTGTTTACTGGAATGAGTCATTTAAAATGTAAATTCATGGCAGTTTTAGAAAAAAAGAAATCCTAATCTGCTCAAAATTCAGTATGGAAGATTCATAGATTGTATATAAAGATGGATAACACAACAGCTCTCCTGGTGGCTGGCTGCAGTATAGGTCATAAAGACCGCCTCCTCCATCAACGCATTCTCAGTCCCAACTCGTCAAATACCGCCGGTTGGTCAGTGCCCCTTGGCATTGGAGACTGACGCACGGGATACCCCCTTTGTCAATATACGCTCGTTACATGCATACTGTCCTTTCAAAATAAACTTAAGGAAGTTAGGCAACACAACCACTTAGTTAGGGTTAGGAAACAGCTGTGGTTGCAGTTAACTTCACTGACTAACGACTCACGTGACTCACGGGGCTGACAATACTAAACGACTCACGGGACCGACGACACCGACGAGTCACGTGGTCGAAGACTGATGTGACAAAATAAGTCAACGTTACTTTCAGTTCCACACGGGACACAAACACAGGTCTCCTGGTTGAAAGTCTTGTGTTTGTTTGACTCATCCACCACCCCTCCCACCGACACTTAGCGGACTCTCATGCTAGTAATACGACGTCAGTTGCTCTGACTGTCGATTAACGGCGTAGAGGGGTTTACATGGGAGTTAATTTGTCACATACTGCTGCTAAAGGGTGCCTCCGTGCGTTGGTTTTCAATGCCGAGGGGCATTTACCAAACGGTGGTGTTTGACGAATTGGGAGTGAGAACGGGTTAGTGGATGGGACATTGGCCAAACTGAAAAGTCAAAGTACACGTCAAACAAATTTTTCCCTGTCATTTTAAGTAGTTCTTATCACGCTGATGTATGTTCAAGTTTTAATTTTTCTGATAAGTTTGGTTGTAATTAGTTATTTAACGTCATGATTGACAGCTATGAGTCTCTCTCGCTGACAAGCTGCGATTGGTTCGGGCGGGTGACCTCGATGCTGCGGCTCCACCGCCCGATCACTACTGATGGCAGCTCCCGTATCAGAGATATTTTGGCTTCACTTCTGTACAGTGGGAGGAAGTGGAGACAGGTCGTCCATCTATATCTACAGTCTAAGGGAAGATTCTGCTGAGCAGAGCTTGTTAGTGACCGGGAGGATTGGCACCGAGCATTACAAACTCTGTTGATGTAACAACTCAAAAGTTTACACTTTCAACACTAAAAATCAGCTTCCTGGGGGGAAACTGTGAGCGTTAAACCCAAACATTCGCCCTCTCAAGGGAGCTGACTAGAAGTAGGAAGATCTCTGATTTATTTATGGGGTACACTGCTTTTGGATCACAGTATTTAGGGATATTAATAATGCATTATGGAGAAAGTCGGCAGTGATGTTGAATACACTCCCAACCCACGGAGTTTACAACTTATCAGCTGTAAACAAAACCAAACTTTAAATGTTTCTTACTTTTAAGAGCAGAGAACCAGTGATCAAACTGAAGCCAAGATTTTCCGTCCAATAACCCAGTTTCCCAGCTGCCACACACATCCATCTACACCTTTCTGCTGCTGTTGTTGTTGTTGTTGTTGTTGTTGTTGAGAAGTGATAAAGTAGAGATTAGATGTCCTGTTTGAATGGGCTTCACTCAAACAGTTCCACTTAAATGGAACCAGTTCAACACGCACGTAATCTTGACTGCACTCAAACGCACCGCACTAAACCTGTTTGATTAAACTACAGTTCACCTGGATGGATTCAATTAGGCTTTGTCCCCAAATCCCCAAACCTGCTCAGCTGTACAAAAGCAGTGAAAAGAAGGCATCAATAGAGGCAGAAAATGTTCTAAAAAAGTAAACACACGGTTGCACTCGATTCTGGGAGCATTCGCTCTACTTCTCATCACTTTCAAGCTCTGACATCTGGCCAGTGGTGGAATGTAACTATATACATTTACTCAAGTATTATACTTGAGTACTAGTTTTTGGTACTTGTACTTTACTTATGTATTTTCATTTTATGATATGTCCTACTTCTGCTCCACTTCATTTATATCACAGCTTTACTCACTAGTTACATTGTGTATTAAGATTGTACAAAGATCGACTTAATATCAACATAAAATATGGTGCATTGTTATAACTACCAGTATGTAAAGTAGTTGCAATTATCTCCAACTACAACAATAGAAGTCATAATGACTCAATAATAAAATATGTAATAATATAACACTCAAGAGTAATTTTCTGCTAAATTGGTAAGTACTTACTTTGAATTCTCTAAGTACATTTTGCCAATAATAATTCTTTACTTTTACTAAAGTACAATTTTGAATGCAGGACATTTACTTGTAAACAAGTATTTTTACATTGAGTTTTTGCCACTTTTACTTAAAGGAACAGTGTGTAACATTTCGGGGGATCTATTAGCAGAAATGGAATATAATATTCATAACTATCTTTTCATTAGTGTATAATCACCTGAAACTAAGAATCGTTGTGTTTTCGTTAGCTTAGAATGAGCCCTTGATATCTACATAGGGAGCAGGTCCTCTTCAGAGTCCGCCATGTTACTCCACTATGTTTCTACAGTAGCCCAGAACGGACAAACCAAACACTGGCTCTAAAGAGTGCCTTTTATGTTTTTAAGTTACCTGAAGGCCACCGTAGTTCTCCGACACGCTTTTGAGTGCAAAACCGTGATACCACCAGCTGCTGTCTGACTTCCGTTGCTCCTAAAGTAGTGTTATTATAGTAAGGATGGCTTCTGAGCGATGTGAATGGTGTTACCACGGTTTAGCACTAGTCGGCTCACCATTACCGCAGTCTTGGAAAGGGAGGAGTGAGTGGAGGGTACACAGTTGGTTGCAATCTGCCACCAGGCTGCTAGATGCCACCAAATCCTACATACTGCCCCTTTAAGTAACGGATCTGAATACTTCTTCCAAATTCAAAAATGTGTTTCAGGTATCTGTTCAACCACTGACTGTTTCTGGCCGCCTCTGGCAGATTATCAGGTCATGGTTCACTTTTATTGAACTTTGAACCAGTGCAAATACCCCTCGCTAGATTCTCCATTGTAAAGCCCATTTTTTAAAAGAAGGGATCAACCTTTCCCTTTGCAAGTATTGCCTGTTTATCTTCTTGTTTGTATTACTGTATGCTACAATACAAATAGAAGACTAGGAGTAATGCAGCCTTTGATTAAAGGTGTATCATCCTAAGTTTGTGGAAAGTTGTTAGCTACGCCATGCTACCTTCAACATCTCATGCTTCCTCTTCTGCCCACATTATTATCAATCCCGCCTGCTCTCTGCGTACAAGTACATCTAGTCTCGCCAACTCTGGTCTGTCCGCAGCTTAAAACTAAGCCTCAATTAAACTGAATAAACTGCAAGAAAAATAGCTTTATTTCTCAACATATTTCATATTTTTTTCCGCAGTTATAATGAAACTGTTTTGGCAATACGGCCTTCATCAGCATAATGAATGCAGTGATGAGAGCCATATAACAAACAGGAAAACATGTTCATGGCGAATCCAATTTTTAAGTAATTTCAGCTAATTTTTTTTGGAAAGAGCAGACTGTTCTCAGTTTAATTGAACAAACAAACAATGTTGCCAGTCTCTCGTCTCTTCTATTCACCACGAGTGACGGTTTTGTGGAGGAGCTTGAATTTCTCTGAGAGCCATAATCCTCCTTATTCTCACCTAAGGCTCAGCCGAAACCAATCTAGCTATATTACCCTATCTGCCCCTGCCCCTATGGACTAACGGAGCGATATCCCATTTGATACGCTGTATACACGGCTGTCTCAGTGCCAGAGGGGAGTGGTTGTCATTGCACTCACCTTTCCCAGTTATTACATGCTCAGTGGTAGAAATCTGATTCCTCAATGGCGCTTTCTCTTTCTGTCTCTCTCTCTAACTTCTCCCTTGGTGTCTCTCTCCTTCTCCTTCGCTCAGCCACTCCATTCGAAAGGCTTCCCCCTGATAATACTTCAATGTCAAATCTAGTCAGAAGGCTGCTGGGAACTTAAGCTGCTCTACAGCGTTATATCACCAGGGACAAGACATCCCTGGTGAATAACACGCAAGGAGTAAGGGGGTATGTTAAATATAATGCACATATGTGTGCAGGACTACATGTTTTCATGTGTGTGACCCAGACACTACGAGAGGTGCGTGCGGGAGTTTGTGCGACAAGTGTCTAACATTTGCCTCACGTAAGTGCCTGCGTCATTACTCACAAAGACGCCCGTGGGAAGAGGGGAAAAAAAAGAGTTTGGCCACAAAGAGACAAAGCAAGCTTTTGACGCGTAGCCATGGCAACAGAGGAGAGACAGATAAAGGGCTGCCAAGAAAAGCCACGTTCTGATTACAACGTAAAACACTTCCATTTAATCTTGCATGGTTGTCGTTTGCAGTCTCTCCCAGCGATAACAGAGAGGTGATGCAAGGGAATAAAAATGACTGCGGGGATAGATCGTTAAAAGTTGGCTTCCATGGCACGTAAATAGCCACAGGTATGTGTGTGTGCGTGTGATTGAAAATGAGAATAGAGCGAGAGCGAGAGAGAGAGAGGGAAAAGTCTAGGAGGCCATTTAGGAGCGTGCCAGCAGTGACAGAAAGAGGAAAGACAGCAACAACACATTTTGCCTGGTGCTTCAGGACATGTCGATATGTTGCTGTCTGTGAGACAGATGGAGAGGGAGCGAGGACATACATACAGCGAAATAGCAGTGTGTGTGAACAAATGAATGACTATATATGTTTATATCATGTTTATTTTTGTTTATGGCTTATTTTGTAAATTGTACTTTGGTGCACTCATCTGTGTGATAATATGTGCTGAATCCCTTGCTGCTGGCCATGTATGCATCTATGTGTGCATGCTAGAAAGAGACAGAGCCACAGAGAGACCACGCAGGTGTGAATGTATGTGTGAGCACATGCGTATGTGTGTGTGTGTGTTTGAGCGTCTTATGTACTCACAAGATATTTCTCCAGAGGTTCTGTCAGTAATGCGTCTCCAAATATTGACCGGCAGTACTCTGCCATCTTAGCCTGCTGCTTTGGCCTGTCATTCATCATCACACAAAAACAAACACAGACACCGTCATGCTAAATATCAACACACATTGAATATGTATGTTACTCCTAAGAAGCCCCGCGGAGTCATTAAAAGACAGAACAACCAATGAGAACTTTCCCCCTAAAGCTGTGTAGATGTTTGCACAGCTGAAACACACAAAACGGCTTAATTGGGCCTATTGATGTTGAACCATCCAGTGACAGACGGCGCCGATCAATAAGGTCGACACTCGAAATGATCTGCTGACTTACGAGTCCACGTGGTTCTCAAAGGACAGGATGATGGGGAAGGGCGAGGTCTTGAAGGCACACTCTGCTATAGCCTCGATCACCTCCTAAAAACACACAAACAGGAAAGAAAACAATTAATAGTAAAACTATGTTGAATACACACACCTGGGGCAGAATGTTGTTATTGTTATTTGAGTAATGTAATGCGCATTAAGGTGAGACACCCCAGGCAAAAACTTTTTTTGAAATTTTGGGCTATTTTGCTTCCGTCACGTCTTATTTCAGACTAGTGGAAAGAAAAGATTCCAAATACACATTTAGATGTTTATTTTACTACATTTTGTCTATTAGTGTCTGTAGATTTCTCCTCAATCCACTAAAAGTAAGCATTAGATAATGCTTCATTTACATATTTAAACATAACATACAATTTCAGAAAACCTGTAATACAAAACAATATTGTCTTAATGTAATATCAACTGGGGAAGTTTCATGGTTCATCTATTATTTATTTGTTTACCCTATACACCTGTAGTGTCTTGCAAAATGTATGGAATTTTACAATCCATATCTTTAAAGGCCGTTTTCTCAAAAAAAGGTTTGTCTCAAACTCTGAGCCAGAAATCTCCACTTTAGTAGCACTTACACCAAACTTTCTAGTTACATTCCTATCTATATTCTGAAGGTTTAAACAAAGGGTTTGTTCATATATAATTCATAGCCTGATTTATATAACATTTTATTCCTAAAAACACAGTGAAAATAGATTTTTTTTATGGCTGTTGACAGTATTTTCTGATTTATGGACTGATAAAAAAAAGATATCCTAAATTCCCTCTGTAAAAATTAGGGCTGTCAAAGTTAACGTGGTAATAACGCGTTAAAGCAAACAACACTAATTTCTTTAACGCAATTCAATATTTTGGACATTGTAGCGGGCTCAGTTTTAAAGCTAGAGTGAAGATACTGGCATTATATGAAACTAGAAAACCTAAGGAATCAACCATGTCATACTAGCTTGCTGAGAAGGAGGATAAATAACGCTCCAAACTTACACTAAATTTTGGTGAGGAAAAACTGTCATGGCCATTTTCAAAGGGGTCCCTTGACATCTGACCTCAAGATATGTGAATGAAAATGGGTTCTATGGGTACCCACGAGTCTCCCCTTTACAGACATGCCCACTTTATGATAACCACATGCAGTTTGGGGAAAATCATAGTCAAGTCAACACACTGACACACTGACAGCTGTTGTTGCCTGTTGGGCTGCAGTTTGCCATGTTATGATTTGAGCATACTTTTTATGCTAAATGCAGTACCTGTGATGGTTTTTGGACAATATTTTTCATTGTTTTGTGTTGTTAATTGATTTCCAATAATAAATATATACATACATTTGCATAAAGCAGCATATTTGTCCACTCCAATGTTGATAACGAGTATTAAATACTTGACATGCAGTATCTCCCTTTAAGGTACATTTTGAACAGATAAAAAATGTGCAATTAATTTGCAATTAATCGTGATTAACTATGGACAATCATGCGATTTATCGCAATTTAATATTTTAATCGATTGACAGCCCTAGTAAAAATCTTTGACTCTAATATGTCAACAAAATGAAACAAGAATTTTTAACCTGGCTTTATCCACAGTCCAGATTTCTGTTCTGGAAATGTATGCAACTTACTGTAGTGTTTATTTAATAAGATAATGCATCATTTGCATATTTAAACATGCATTTTCTGAAAACTTGTAATACAAAAAATAATTGTCTTAATGTGAGAAATCAACTGGGGAAGTTTCAAGGTGATCTATTAGTTACATTTTTTATCTTATTCACCTGGGGTGTCTCCCCTTAAAAACAACGAATGTCACCGTTGGCTTGTGCGATACTATGCTGTAGAGTCACGAGAAAATAAAGCATGCGGAAACACTCTTGAGCTCGTATACCAGCCAGAATCATATCTGGTTACAATAATAAGGTTTCGTACATTTCCTAGAATGCCTGAGAGCATTGTAGAGAGCAAGAGTGATAAGATAGTAGTACAAAAAATAAATTACACTCCGCCTTTACTCCAAACGCAACATGTTATCTGCGGCGACTGATGCTGGTAGAATTATATGGCTGCGTATATCAAATGCTCGTCTCAAGTGTGTGTATGCATGTGCAGGATGTCAACATGATGGCACACTTTCTGGTTAATAATGTGAAAGGAAATCCTGTCAAGTGTATCACAAATTGCTGTGTGTGCTCAGTCATTCATGTCCCCACAAATTTCAGCGTGGATATGTTTACGGAAACGGGAGCCGAGCCATGGAGTGGTGTCACCGCTCAACTCCGGCGGAGACAGCTCAACATCTGATATCGGGTTTCTGAGCCGCTGATTGTCTAAGTCAATTACACCATCTTTAACAACGGTGTCAGCTCAGTTAATGCCTTCATTTCCATTTGCTCCATCTCCTCCAATAAAAATCTTTGTCTGTAACTCAAACCCCTCTCCATCTGTAGCTCTCTTCCATCCTACGTCTCTCAAAACTCTTTCTCTTTTTGCATTTCACTCTCAGGGTAATTCCATTAAGCTACTTCTTTTGTTACTCTCATTAGAGCTAAATTTCGTCTATCAATCAAACCACCCACCTCCCTCTTTCTTTTCCTCCTCACACCTACTCTGCCCTTAGATTTTCACACCCACACCCTCCTCCTCATCATCCTCCTCCTCCTCCTATAAAAGCATTTTTTCTCTTTGTCTTCTCATGTTCAGAGACTTCAATTAAGCGTCCCTCAGCGCTTCAGTTTAGGGCCTTTCAGTGAGTCCCTGTCCTTTACGATTTGCCATCTGCTGAATGCGTGCCCCACTTCTTATCCAGCTCTGCTTTCCTCCATACTTACTTTTATCTTCCGTGTCTGCCTCTGTGTCTGTCGGCTTTTCTTTACATGTATATTTAAGTTAGAATCCTTCAAATTTTCATGAGATCAAACCCCACTTTTGGTACTGTTTATGGCAAACATTTTTTCCGCATCACTGTATTAACATTCACAGGAAAACGATGCATGCATGCAATCCAGCGCAGTGTTATCTCATTGATAACAGCCTCACTGTTTACTGTTGGCTCTCTTTACATCGTGTCAGAGCTGTATAAAGTTACTGCTAATGCAAACAGAACAGTGCTTACTACCGCTGCTTCACATTAAAGGTGTTCAACAAGCGAAATATGAGGTGGCTTTTTTGTGAAGCAGTCACACAAATTGAAACATGAAGTTAGTGCTAACCGTGATGGTTAAAAAAAATCAAGACATCAGCATTTTTTGGGGTCAGCTGGGATCGGCTCCAGCCCCCCCCCCACAACCCTGTAAAGGATCAGCGGTTACAGATAATAGATGGATGGATGGATCTTTTTTTTTTATTTTGGCACAGGAGTAATAGAACAAGAGGGAGCAGCCACAGTGAGCTGTTAGATGAAGAGTTGCAGGCGACAGGCTCCACTCTGCCGTTATGTGGAAATCTATTTGCGCCGTGTGCGGCATGAAATCAGATCATAGTTTGGCAATCATTATGGGCTGACTGCTTTTATTCAAACAATGTGCGTTTGTTTGGCTGCACTGTAAACAGATGCATCACTTGTTCTTCGTTTGTATTTCTGATCAAAAAGTATCTGCCAAAAGGAGTGTTTGCTGAAGTATCTGCACTTGCTGTTACTCACCAGGAATCACCGGTATCATCAAATAAATAGGATTAGTCACAAGTCACAAACAATACATAAAATTAACCTTCTACA
>CAKAKR010062574.1:0-40746 GCA_916700685.1 Adelosebastes latens
TTACTGTTTAAAGATACATTATATAGCTGTTTTTCACCTTTCTTTTACATTATCTTACTGATTTGTTTAAATGCACTATTTAGGTTGTATTTTTTACAACATTATTTTTTGCCTAGATGAATAGACTTAGCAGGTTACAGACATAGGAATAGTCACATTAAATACAATTAAAGGCACTTGTTAGGAAAAAGGCTATAATAGACTTGTTGACACTTTTCCCAAAAATGTCTGTCTATAGCTGGCTACAAGTACAGAATGCAAACCATAACAACATGTGAGTGAAGAACAGAGCTAATTCACTGATTTTACAATCATGTACCATGTACAAGCCTCACATGTGCAGATCAGCTCCCAGAATTCAACAAATACTGCATGAAACTGTTACTGATGATACTTTAGACAGTTGATCAGCAGTAAAGTGCTGTTTTTTAAGAATGCATTATAGTTCAGTTAAAAAACGGCCTATGAGCGTAATTTAACAGGTTTTCTTTTGTATTAACAGTAAAGCACTGTTTTTAGCAATAACAGGTTAATACTGTTGAAATCCTGCTGTAAATTAACAGCAATTGTTTACAGTGTGGAGAATAGACTGGATATGATGCAAACATCTATCATTTCATATCATTCTGCAGACAAAAATCATGTTATACAGATTTTTTTATAGACTGGATATGATGCAAACATTTGACCTAGTACTTTTTAAATCTAAACTCAAGACATTTTTATTTAGATTGGCTTTTAATACCTAGGAGCCCGGTGACATTTTTCCTGTGCTTTTCATCTACCTTCTTATGATTTTATAATATGTTGTGTTTTTATTCCTGTTATTTCTTGATGTTAATGTAAAGCACTTTGGGTACCTTTTGGTTATTGTAAAGGGCTGTACAAATACATTTTGATTGATTGATTGATTGATTTCCATCATTTCATATCATTCTGCAGACAAACATCATGTTATACACTATAATGTAATGTAATGTTATACACAGCTATAGACAGACATTTTGGGAAAAGTGTCAACAAGTCTATTATAGCCTTTTTCCTAACAAGTGCCTTTAATTGTATTTAGTGTGACTATTCCTATGTCTGTAACCTGCTAAGTCTATTCATCTAGGCAAAAAGTAATGTTTATTAAAATGTATGTAAAAAATGCAACCTAAATAGTGCATTAAAACAAATCAGTAAGATAATGTAAAAGAAAGGTGAAAAACAGCTATATAATGTATCTTTAAACAGTAAATTAACTGTAAAATACTGTGAAATTAATGAAGTTCAAACTGTATTTTTCATTAACAGTACAAAGCTGTAAATTTCAGCGACAGTATAATAATGTTAATTTTACAGTAACATAAAGGCAACCCTGCTGCCAGTTCTTTACTGTTATTTTACTGGGAAATTCTTAACAGTGTGGATATAATGCAAACATTTTCCTCATTTCATATCATTCTGCAGACAAACATCATGTTATACAGATTTCTTTTATTACTGTACAATAAATTACATCCAGGTTTCATGATTTCTGTACTTTGGTCTGTTGGTTTAAAATCATTCCCTTTTTTTAATGGTCAGGAATTTGCATGTAAACATCAGCATGTTTTTATAGGCACATACAGCACTTGTTAACTTTACCTCCCCCACATGGGTATATTTCCATCTTTCTCACACCTTTCACACACAAAGAGACATTCACCACCCTCCTCCTCTCAGTGGGTGTAGAGGGAGGCGGTGAAGACGATGTCCCTGCGGATGGCCAGGGACGCCTTCTCCATCTTGCTCCCCAGGACGGAGTCGCCCACGATGCGGGCGGCCTGTCGCACCATCTTCAGCACCTCGTCCAGCCGCTGGATGCAGCGGACCACCGTGCCCTCCTGGACGTCCGTCAGCTGGGCGATCTCTGCGAACGGCTGTGGTGGGACGGCAGGGGTGAGACAGGGAGGTGGGGGGAGGATGGATGGGTGTCGGAGAGGGTGAGATAGGATATGGTGAGATGGTTTATGATGCAATACAATCAGGAAAAAGAGTTGTGCAGATGAGGAGGTAAAGTTTTGTTTGAATGTGTCTTTACATTATGTAAAATCAAAGTATTTTAAAGAGGACCTATTATGCTTTTGTGCTTTTTTTTTGTTTTTTGTGCATGTAAAATGTCTGCAAAGTCACAAAGCCCAAAGTCCTCGCCAAAGCAGAAACACTGCACCTGAACGGCCTGAAACACCTTGCTTGAAGTCCCGCCTTTTCTTCCGTAACATGGTGACGTCACCAAGTAACACACTTTGCATAATACCTGCCTATAGCGGCTAGTTTGACACGCCCTCAAACAAAGCTAGTTAGAGCGGAGCTGTAGCGGAGTCCGAAGAGTTTGCATGTTAAGGTGTAAACAGGGTCAAAATCAAGTGCAACAACACGGAGTTAAACCTCACCATGCCTCTGGCCCAGCAGTACACCACCTCAGTCAGGCCAAACTTGAACTGGCCGACAAACTCCTCAGCTGTCTGTGGTATCCCACAATCCCTCTGCAGCTCCCCGATACGCTTTGCCACTGACAGCACCCGATCGATGCCCTGAAAGAAAAAGACAAAGAGACGCAGTGACAGAGAGAATGAGAGAGAGAGAGAGAGAGAGAGAGATGGGGGAACAAATGGGAAAGTTCAGCCTGAAAGACGGTGATTTTAGTTTTACAAGCAGCCCCTTAAATGCATCACTCTCTCGCTTCTTGGTGATGTTCAAGAAATCTGTTTTACAAACCGTACCCTGACTCGTCTGCTCTCGTATCGCAGGTCTACAGAAAGCGGGTCATCACTAATTCAGGCCCTCATAAAGCTCTTTCATGTATCGGGGGGGGGCATTCACAACACACACTGACGCAGCAGAGGCGTATTTGACAGAGACGGACGAGTGAATTAAAAAGGGAGAGAGTGACCGGGATGAGTCAGGTGAAGTGCCCTTATTGTCCTTTCTGCAGGGAGAGGATGTACGATGTGATAGTGAGAGCGAGTGTGTGTGAGTCACCCACGAAGGAGGCAAAGTATGTACAGTATGTCGTTACACACACATCACGACTGTCACTTTAATATCTTGTGTTTTTCATGAGATACAAGCGAGAATGGACCACTTCCTCCTTACCTCCTGCAGCGTGTTGGTGATGTGCGGCTCCACCTGCGTGTTCTGCGTGAAGACCAAACAGGACAGCAGGGCGGCGCTCTCCTCGGGCGCCAGCGGGCTCAGGACGTTCTCGAACAGCAGCTCGGTCAGCAGCAGCTCGTGGCTGCTGATCTGACAGGCCACGCGGCCTTTCAGCTGCACCGCCCCGCCGCTGTCGACGTACTGGAGGGACTGCAGCACCTGAGGTAGAGCAACGGGGGGGATAAACCTCTGGGAGTGTTTGGATCGGGCTGCACTCAATTAAAATACTACTCCTCTTTGAAATGGAAAAAAAAATCTTTGTAAGCCAGACTGAAGCAAATCACATCAGCCACATCTATTTGCTCAATTCACTCACAAAAAAACAACCATTTCTATCACAAAAATATGGTCAAGTCACACAATAGCTTTTATCTATGCGGTCAATATTACAGGTTTATAGTCACACTGATGATCTAGGACAGACTTTCTCAATATTTTGTCACTTGCGACTCAATATTTGGTCCATGAAAGTCTTATATTCCCAGCAATTATCTCTAGTCCACCACTTTGGTCTATATCTCAACAAATATGAAATGGATTGCCATGAAATTTGGTGGAAACACATTCATGGCTCACAGAGGATAAATCCTAATGACTTTGGTGATCCCTCTGACTCTTCCTCTAGCGCCACCAGCAGGCTGACATTTTTGGTTTTAAGCGAAATACCTTTACAGCTATTGGATGGATAGCATAGCCACTTGCATGGCTTTACACTCTTATTTATATATAAGAAATATCTTAATATCTGTCTTAAATCTCCTGCAACTAGTACGCTGGCTAATAATAGGCTGGTTGATAAATCGATCAGCTCCGGCTGGTGGGCGGGGCTTGGTATTTCCTCAACTGATCTCAACATGGCTGCCGGGTCACAAACTTTCTCATTTTACAGCTAAACAGTACAGCGCTGTCTAGTTTGACTGTTTGATCGGAGTTTGCGAGTGATTGACAGCTGCTTAGAGACGGAAAGGCTCCAGCTCGGCTCTGATTGGTTCTTTTCCTCCGGTCTATGAAATCTTGCCGATGCCATTAGGAGCAACGGAGGACACAGAGGAACAATAACCTTTTTTAATCATATTTGCTCCATTTCTACCCACTGCAGCTTTAAGTAACTGATGCAGGAAGTATTAAGGGTAAGCTAAAGGCCTAAATGCAAATGTAAATGCTTAAAAAATCTAACTGGAATGATAAAAAAAACTCTCTCAGAGATATGACTCAAGTTAGATTTCCAATTTACAAAATAAAAATCCACTCTTCAGGACTGGAAAGTGAAAAAATAAAAGCGCCCTGACAGAAACAGGTCAGGACAGCGTCGAGTCAAACGTCTGATCCAAACCTTGATCCTCTGGTGGTATTCAGGCAGCAGAGACAGAGACTGGTCCGACACCAGGAAAAGCAGCCGGTCCAGCTCCTCCTGCACACTCATCCTCTCCTCAACCCGAGCAAACTGAAACACACACACACACACACCGCGGTTAGTATACAACAGCAGGACTGCAGCACTTGACCTGATTTCAGTGCAAGAAAAAAGCCAAGAGAGGAAAACGTTGCCTATTGTACTCTCATTGACGGCACAGTCTCTTGGTGAACATGTTACATAAACCCACTGAGGCCAATTACTGTATACTAACAGCTTGCATTGTAGAGCACACTGCATTAACCGCCACTTTATAATACCCACAATGCTTCATAAAGACACAAGAAAGTGTGACTCTACTGTGATGAGAGGAGACAGTGATACTGCAAGTAAGAGCTTGTTATCTTGCAAAGTAATGAGAGCGCTTTCGTGCGTGAGTGTGTGTGCGCGTGAGATGGCTCAGACGACACGCTGCGCCCGTGAGACGGCGATGAGCTGCAGCCATGAGCCTATATTGGTAATTATAGATACAGCCGGCTCTGATTCTCGCATCTTATCTCCTCAACGAGGCTGCCGTGGAAGACGGGATACGCAGATACAAAAGCAGAAATCTTGTGGCGGAGTTTGATGTTATTATTGTGAAACTAGAGGAGAAATGATGGAGGGGATAAAAGGAAAGCGATGCTGAAATGCAAAGTGAGAAATGAGAGGAGGCATCAAAAGGGGGCCAATTGTTAAGTGTCTTATGTAAGATGTTAATTAGCTGCATAAATATGCAACCGCTGCACAACAAGAATATGATGTCTTGATTAAACAAACAGTGAAATGAAACACTGGCCTCATCCTTCATCTAGATCTCAAAAATATAAATAACTCCCCAAAAACAGTGTTTTGTCAGTGGTTAAACACGTTAATAACAAACACACACCTGCTCTGCGAACGTGGGCGAGTGGATGCAGTTGAACTCTCGGAGGCTGTCCTGCAGCACGCGGAGCCTCATGGAGTCCTCCACCACGTCGACGCTCTTCAGCTGGAGGTCGTTCACGGGGTCGAGGCTCGCCACGCCGCTGGGGTTGGCCTCGGCCAGTCGCAGGAGCTCCTGGGTCGCCGTGGAGATGGCTTGGCCGGGAGGGTCGAGCCTGAAGGACGAGAGGGGTGAAGGAGACGATGAATAAGAGGAGAGCGAGAAAGAGAACCTGAGTGGTCTGATACAAAGACATAAATAAACAGTTTAACTTTTTATGATAAACATAATGGACAATAAAACATGACTGACACCAAAAACAGACAAATATACACAACACACTCCTACAAGGTAGAAAGAAAAAGCACACACACCCATAATCCTTTGCTGTAAAACTTAATTATGTCCAGAAAATGGTCCTCACAAGGTACCAGTGTGTAAAACACCATGTGACAACCATACAGGTGGAATTACTCTTTGGATTATTTTGCATATGGGCTGGCTTGTGTTTGTTGGACTTTAAATACTTAAAGGTGCCCTGTGGAGTTTTCTTGTAAACAAACAAAAGTTATGTATACAGTCAGTGTTTCCCACCAAAATGCATGTGTTGTGTGCATTTCCTCCCTTATAAAATGTCTACAAAGCCGATTTTTTAAATATATATCTGATATTGTTTACATTAATGTTTACTAGCGGTCTTCTTCACTGCCTTCGTTGGAGCGTACTGTGTTTCTTGGGGCTTAACCGCCACCAACTGTCAGTCAGCAGAATAGCGTGAAACCATTGGTAGGGCGTGAATTGCCGTCTGTGTGCATGTTTGTCCTCATCCTCATCATGTGCGTGATACAAACAAAACGGGGATCCACAGGACACCTAACAATTAAGCTCCTAAAATATGCAGCGGAGTAGCAAAACCATGAAGGTTAAATTCGTTTTTCAGGAGGTAATTATGGGGTCAGAGGCCCCCTGAGAATACATATAACGCATAGTGCAAGGTACAATGTTTATAGGTTTTAATACAGAGGCCAATCAGACCCCCAGGTTTTCCTAAATAAAGACACACCTGAACCGTGGCTGCTGCCTCTTGTTGTAGTTGTCGATGATCCTGTCTGGAATCACTTTGAGTGTTTTCACTGTGATGGCCGAGACGTCCTGAAGCTTCAACTTCTGCACCGTGTGGCTGCAAGGGCCTGATGAAAACATAAAGGAACACGGGAAGCATCATACGTGCTTGTACTTCTGTTACCCTCACTGATAATTGCTCTCTGTGAAAGTCTCTGTAAATGTACGTCATGTCCGTCAACCGACCTTCAGGTATGAAGAGAGTGGTGTTGTAGAGGTGACGGAAAGCGTTGCTGTTGTTGTTTCCTTTTCCTTCCTCTTCCTCGTTGCCCTTTTCGCAGATGACGAGAGCCGTGAAGGTGCGATTCACAGAGTCACTGGACACCTGGCACGGAGACGAGATGGGAGTTCAAGAGACGGACGTAGGTATCAGGAACACGACATGCAGGTCGGGTGATAACGAAACTCTAAACTCCCTGCAGGTGTGAATGTGTTTGTTTGTATGTGTGTGCGTCAGCCCTGCGACAGACAGACTGGTGATCCATCCAGATTGAATGTCGCTTTTTGCCCACTGCATGCTGGGATAGGTTCAAGACCCACAGAACCCTGAGAACTGGGCACACTGGGTGTCCACTAAAGTGAATTACATAAATGTCTTATGTTTAGAGACTTATGTTATTGTTTAACCTGTACTCAGTTACTTAAAAAAAAATATTTTGTCTATATGTTCTTCATCTATTTGCTCTACTTTAATTTAAAGTTTCTTTAAAATAAATATCTGAGACATCACCTACAGAAAGTAAAACTTCATCACGGTAAACTCTAAAAAGGATCTACACTTCTAGTTGTTTGATTGCTTATTGATCTCAGGCCAAAACTACAGCAATGACCACACGCCAAAAAAAAGAAAATAAAACACACAATGGATCAACACATAAAATAAAATTCAAATTATTTACAGGCAACCCAACAGCATTGATTGGTCTGATTCATTTCTATCAATTTTTGTGCCTCAACAACTCAATGTTTTATGCAGCCAACTTAGACTCAGTAAGAGTTAGCTGGCTAAATAAAGATTAAATAAATAAACTACTGATAGCTATAAGAAACTCTTCATTCAGAACATCAGTACTCCAGTTTATTTTACACCAGCTGAAGACAGTATGACAGAACATTAACTTTAAATGTTCCCCATCAAATCACTAAATGCAATTTCAGGCTTGGATTCAGCACAGCGGGATCCTCTGCTACATATTTTCACTTTGCGGTATTTTAGAAAGCAATTAAGACAATTACGCGTACAGTGTGATAGATAGTGTTTATGTCTTCGTCTGCTGCTACTCTTCAAGCCACCATTAAAAACACACACACGTACCTGTAGGATAACTCCCAGGGCGTTGAGATGCTGCTTGTTGTTCACCACCACAACTCGACCCACAGACAGAGCTTTCAGCCCGTTGACAGACCCCAGAATAGCGCGCTGAAACCAGAGACAGCGGGGAGGAAATGTAGCAAGCAGCAGATTAAAACTGTGAGAGTTTGATCTTTGTTGTGTATACTGTATACGTATATACGTATGTATGTGTTTACCTGGAGGGCCTCAGTGGTGGTGCGCAGCTCCGTCACGGTGTGGTAGTAAGGCAACATGTCGGACAGCTGGCCCTCTGTGTCCAGAGGAGGCAGAGAAGAGACCATCTGCTTCAGCTGGGTGATCCTCTTCTCCTGGGCCTACACCAGGAAGAAGAGGAGAAGAAGAAGAAAGGAAACAGAGAGCTTTTATAACACATTTGTCGTTTTTTGTTGTGACTCAGGGAAGACGGAAGAGGACATTCATTTTTGCATGTTGTCTATCGATTTGTCAAGTATTTAACACTCTTATCAACATGGGAGTGGACAAATATGCTGCTTTATGCAAATATATGTAAATATTTATTATCGGAAATCAATTAACAACACAAAACAATGACAGATATTGTCAGGAAATCCTCACAGGTACTTCATTTAGCATAAATAAATATGCTCAAATCATAACATGGCAAACTGCAGCCCAACAGGCAACAACAGCTGTCAGTGTGTCAGTGTGCTGACTTGACTATGAATTGACTAAAACTGCATGTGATTATCATAAAGTGAGCATGTCTGTAAAGGGGAGACTCGTGGGTACCCATAGAACCCATTTTCATTCACATCTTGAGGTCAGAGGTCAAGGGACCCCTTTGAAAATGGCCATGATAGTTTTTCCATCACCAAAATTTTGCGCAAGTTTGGAGCATTATTTAGGCTCCATCGCGACAAGCTAGTATGACATGATTGAGCCTGCTACAACCTAAAAATCGCAAGTTGCGTTAATGCGTTAAAGAAATTAGTGGCGTTAAAATGAATATGCGTTATCGCGTTATTATCGTGTTAACTTTAACAGCCCTATTACCTACCTTATGTGTACAGTAAAGCATTAATAATCAAACCTGTTGTGTTCTGCAGGTGTGCGTTACCTGAGTGTCCCTGTGGTTTTCAGAAAAGCTCCTCCTCATCATGTCGGTCACGCGTAGGGCTTCGACTCGCAGCAGGTTGAGGATCATCGTGTAGGTCAGTCTGAACTGGGACTGGAGGGTGGTGGGTTTACCCTGAGACAGACGAAGAGGACGGTGTCAATAAAAGATAAGTCAGTACACAACTAAAACTCCTCTGAAACCATATCCGGGTTAAATTTATTGTTGGTTTTGGTCTTTTCATGGGATGTATTGACAAGAAAAAACACAGAAAATCAACCAGACTTATCCTTTACTGCCAGCTATTTAAATGTCCTGCTGGTCTGCAATGCTAGGAATAATAAAAAGCTACTAAATTCCCTTTACATTTAAATAAATATGAAGTTTGCCAGTGATGATTGGGAAAGAAATGAGCAGTAGCTGTATTTTAGTCAAGAAGATAAGCTCCTATTAGAGATGAAGGAGAATTGTTTCAGTTGAAGAGCACGTTGAATTTAAAACATTCCTCTCCAAGTGAAAGTGAGAAAAATAAAATAGCCCACTCAACTGTGCTGTTAAATGTTAAATGAATAACTTGGCGTGCAACACCTTCCTTGAAACACGGCCAAAACAAACAGGAGACTCTGCTTTAAGGAATTATACATATCTTGACCTGCAGAAGGAGATTTAATACCACCACCAAATGATATATAAACTAAAATGTGGCAGGTAAGATGTTGAGGGGCCTCACCAGCATCATGACATGCAGATCTGCCATCTCGTGAACTCCGGCTTTGCACAGGATAATGACTGTGCCTGTGGCGTCCAGTCCTCTCCTGCCTGCTCTGCCCGCCATCTGAATATACTCACCTGAAAGTACAAAAACATAAAAGAGGTATCAGAAACGCTGCTTTTTTTCCCCTCAATGCCGATTCATCCGCGGAGATGAAAGAGCATAATAAATGTTGGCTCAGATGAAAGAGAGGCGACGCAGACGAGACAAGAGAGCACAGAGCAAAACCGAACCTGGCAGCAGATTTCTAAAGCCGGTCCCGTCGTGTTTCCTGATGCTGTCGAACACCACGGTCCTGGCGGGCATGTTCACCCCCATCGCAAACGTCTCGGTGGCAAACAGCACCTGAGAGATGCAGGAGGATTGTTTTAAACTGGCAGATAAATAGGTTTGTTATTTTTAACATGTGATATCTTCTCTCCTTCCTGCTGTTGTTTTAATGAACCGGTCTGACTCACCTTTACGAGGCCTCGTGAGAAGAGCATCTCAATGACCTCCTTCAGTATCGGCAGGATCCCGCTATGATGGACTGCTATTCCCCTCTTCAACAGGTCCCTCATGACCAAGATCTAAACACGACATACATGAAATAACATAAGTGTTAGCGTCACATATTGTGGTTGACTTTATTGTTAATACAGCATTAAGCAGGGGTGGGACCAAGTCATGGTTTTGCAAGTCACAAGTTAAGTCTCAAGTCTTTGCACTTAAGTCCCAAGTCCTAAACCTTTGAGTTTCGAGTCCTAAACAAGTCATAATTTGTGCTATTCACCAGAATTTAATGCCATTTCAACAACAGAGTAACTGGCGCTCAGTAACGCAACGTTAGTTCTTCATGGTTTTCTCTTCTGTCGGATTGGTTCAAACTAAGTGGATGTGGGGAGTTACGTGTAAAATAATCAAATGCAAGTTCCAATAATATTCACCAAAAATAAAGAATCCAGAGTTCAACACTGGTCGGGGATTCAGCAATAAACAACAAAAGATAGAAATACAGTTTGTTCAGTTTTTTTTCCACCACACGTAAATCTTCTACACAAAGAAATCAATAAAGGATCCGCTGCCTGAGGCAAATGATCATTAAATATTAATAATATAAAAAAATAAATTAATCATCCCTTCATAATAAAAGCCTGAGGAGAGAAAATCTTTCTTGTTCGTTACCTGAGGCAGCTGCCGGTCTCCTCCCCGGAGGCGGCTCAGGCTCTTCTGGAAGAAAGAGTGGATCTCGGCCTTCTCTACGGAGGTGGTCATGTCCATGGAGTCCAGCGAGCGGGCGTTGTCATCGCACCGCGTCCGAGAGAAGGTGAACGCGACCACCGGCGTCTGCTGCCGCTGGGACAGGAAGTGCAGGAGAGTGAGCCACACCGATCGGTCCTGGAGGGAAAAAAAAAAACGCATAGAGGGATGAGAACCTGAAGCAAGAAGATGTTGTTGTTGGTGAAAACCCAAGGAAGGGAATTACCTGACTAGCTGAGGTGTTGTGAGAAGTACTTTTCGTGCCAAATGATTGGGCGTGTTTGCTGGTGCGCTCCTTCTTAGCGTCGACGGCTGCGTAATACCTGAACAACAAACACGACGTCCTTTATGAGAAACAGCTTACTAGACTAAAACAACAACCATCTACTGATGTAACACAAAACTTCCTTCACGTACCCTTTAGTGAGGAAGTTTCCTGTAGCGTCCACCAGCAGGAACATCTCTTTCTGAGTCCTGGTGCTGTTTCCGGTGTACAGATAATGCTCCAAAGGCACGGGTCTCTTCATTGTGCTGATCACGTAAATATGCTTCTTCTTTATACGACTAGGAAAAACAAAATTGATTTGGGGAACGTGTTCAAAAGATACAAAAAATGCAATCAATATCAAAAGATCTAAAGGCTCTAATTTTGACAAATTTGTCAAATGCTCTCTTAATATTGAGTGCACCTACCCGATCCACTCGCTAAACTCCAGAGCATTTGGCACCGTGGCGCTGAGGAGAATGATGCTGACGTGATCGGGAAGCATAATCAGAACCTCCTCCCACACAACCCCTCTCTGTGGAAAAAACAAAGGGACGGGAAAAGGAGGAGAAGAAAACTTTTGACTTTGACAGTAAAATCAGACAAACGAAAGACACGGAAAGCAGCCGGGGTCGCTCCTGACCTCGGCGTCGTTGATGTAGTGAACCTCGTCGAAGATCACCCACTCCAAGTCTCTGATGACCTCTGAGCCGTTGTAAAGCATGGACCTGAAAGAGAGCGAGAGCAAGAAATCTAAAATGCTCCTTTGATTTTTATTTAAAACCATGAATGTAATATCTATAACGAAACAGCCCCGAGTACCGGAGGATCTCAGTGGTCATGATGAGACATGAAGATTCAGGACTAAGCTGGACGTCGCCCGTCAGGAGTCCGACGTCTCCGAAGGTGGATTTAAAGTCTCTGAACTTCTGATTGGACAGGGCTTTGATGGGAGAGGTGTAGATGGTCCTATCAAAACACCAGATCAGAAAGAGGATCAGAATATGATTTGCACACACAGAAAATCTATAAAATGAACACAAAAGAGTTAAAAAATGTTGATACTGTTAATATACTTGGGAGTCCTACTTAATATATACTTCATTCCTCACTATTAAAGGAACAGTGTGTAACATTTCAGGGGATCTATTATCAGAAATGGAATATAATATTCATGACTATGTTTTAATTAGAGTGTAATCACCTGAAACTAAGAATCGTGTTTTCGTTAGCTTAGAATGAGCTCTTCATATCTACATAGGGAGCGGGTCCTCTTCACGGAGTCCGTCATGTTGCTCCGCCATGTTTCTACAGTAGCTCAGAACAGACAAACCAAACTCTGGCTCTAGAGAGAGACTTTCGCGTTTTAACGTTACCTGAAGGCCACTGTAGTTCTCCGAGATGCTTGTGAAACTGCGGTAACGTGAGCTGCTGCTAAAGTTTAGATGTCTTGATCAGTAGAGCACACCTCCCCTGCAGGTTTGAGGGCATACACTCCACAATGGACCTCACATGATGTCTCTAATTTAGTCAATTTTCATGTTTTTGGACATGCGTTAAGAAAATTCTCCAAGCTCTTTATCTCACTAGTCCCTTTCAAAACATCCAGTAAACACTTCAAACACAAACTGCCCTCTTCAACTTTTACAGTAGGTGTGTTTAGCTCACCACATGTCTGTGCACCCACACACACACACACACACTGAGGGCAGAGGAAATTGATTTGTGCCAACGAATACACACCTTGTCATGTGTTTCTGCGAGAGGGCGATGGCGTATTCGGCCACCACTGTTTTGCCAGCTGATGTGTGCGCGGCTACAAACACCGAGTCGTGAGCCTCCAGCCGCAGCACACCCTGTTTCTGGAAGACGTCCAGCTCAAACGGCCACTGGAGCAGAGAGACAGATGAGTTATCACAGGACGCTCAGCAGATTTTAATGTGATGATTCATCACAGAGAACACAGAGG
This sequence comes from Adelosebastes latens, assembly GCA_916700685.1. Classification (NCBI taxonomy): domain Eukaryota; kingdom Metazoa; phylum Chordata; class Actinopteri; order Perciformes; family Sebastidae; genus Adelosebastes; species Adelosebastes latens. Next base: position 13,295 of record CAKAKR010062574.1, read on the forward strand.
GCAACAAATAAATACACAGGGAAGAGTGATGTTTTGAAAGATTGCATATATACAAAGAAAGATATCATATTTTTAACTGGATGATTTCTAGAAGACCAACCTTGAAAGCTGGGTTGGGGATGCGTTTGTAGAAATCATCGCAGGGTGAAGTTATGTTGACAGGGATGGCCCATTTCTTATTTTCCTCTGGGTTCTCTTTTGGCTTTGATTTCTCATCTTTTCCTTTCTCCGAGGGAGTCGAGGATGACACAACATCCTGGAGACAGAGGAGGAGGACCAGATTTCAATGCAGTTAGTGTTTAGCCAGAGGCAGAGTTGGAATTTAGGTTGCATCTATTACAGTATTACTGCGGTTACACTTTTATCTCATCATGCAAACATCCAACAATAAACGTTAACTGTACATATTCTGATTCATCTGATGATTTTAAGTAAAGAAAATACACTACAGATATGTCAAACTGTAAACTGCATCTTTAAATTTGGATTAATCCACTCCGTATTGGTTTGTTTTCATGGATTATATCTTCATCTCTTTCTTTTTCTTTGGTGCATTTATGACCTAATGTTACCTTTGCAGTTTCATCATGTAGTAATTTTGAGACGACATACATTTAATGACTACAAAAAAGTCATGACTCAACCACCAGCAATCCTCCATGTGGCCACATCATCTCTTTTCAGAACAATTCAATTTAAGTAACATAACACTCAACTGAACTTCAATTTCTCTAGATTTCTACAGTGACGTCATACCTAAGGGCTAATGTACAGCAAGCCGGTCATTGTTGTGAAATAAACCCTGACAGGAGCCTCTCATCGCCCTGAAGGGGTTTATTTAACAACAATGACCCTCTAGCTGTACATTATCCCGTTTTTTAGAGAGCAGAGTCCGACATCAGAACTGCGTCCATAGCAACAATGTGTTATACATAGCAATGGTCTGCTATAAAGAGATAACAGACCATAGAACGCCGTGATTGACCAATCAGAATCGAGTATTCTACAAAGCTGTGTAATAATGATATATATTTAATATCGAAAAGAAGAAATGTGCTCACAGGAAGCCAATCACTACCAATTGTCTTGTCCCTGTACAAAAGTAAATACTTTTCGGTGTATGATAATACAGTCTTAGTGACTATATTTGGGACAAAAATTACTTTTAATTGGGACAAACTCCTTTTTCTACATTCAACATCCACAAATATTAAAACTAAATACTTATTTGGACTACTGAGTGTAGCTGCTAGAAAAGCAATTACAAGTAAATGGCCCCATCTATAGAAGACTGGTATATAATTTATGAAATATTTGTAATGGAGAGAATCACCTTCTCCATGTGGCTTCAGGAAATTAAATTTGAGGAAATTTGGGAGAAGTGGAGAATGTATATTTCACCAAAACGCCCTTCTTTCGTTTAAATTTGTTTATTTATTTTATCTCAATTGAAAAACACCCCATGTTTTATTTCTGTGTTCTATAATTAAATTGTAAAAAGCTGAAAAGATGGATCATTCTGTAAAAGTATCAAACTAAAGATGACTGTGTGAACTGATGCTGTGATGTGATTCCAAATAAAGGGGAAAAAATAAAATAAAAGTAAAAAATAAATAAGTAAAAGAAGAAATGTAACTATTCCCATCTTGATAATCATGTTAGAGGAGAAACCAAACAAGCTGCCGCACCTTGACGCCCAGGTCTTCCAGGCTGTTTGTTCTGGGTAGTTTAGGAGCTTCCTCACTTCCTTTGCCTTCCTCCTTCTCCTCTGCCTCAGGCTGCAAGTCAGTGATGTCATCCAATGTGGACAGGAGGGACATGAGGTTGACCTCTGCCTTTGCTATCTTGGCATCTTCAGGATATAAATAAAAAAAATAAAAAAATGTAATAATTCTCTTTTAACCCCTGTAGGATTTATTTTTTTCGCATAGTAAAGTATGATATCCAACCTTTGTCAGTGAAGTCCATCCCAGCTTTAAGTCCAGGTGGAACTCTGAGTAAATCTACGAGAGAAAAATGACAAATTCAACCACAAAGAGCTGAAATAACAATAAAAGTCTCACCATTATTTTACAACACTGCTAGTCAACATTTAAAAATCACCGTTCTCAAAGTCTACGTCCTCCTCCAGCTCAGTTTTCGTCTTGATCTGGTCCAGAGTGAGCTCCTCCATTCCTCCTGTGAAGATCACCATGGCAACAAAACAAAGTGAAAACACCTCGCTTGCAAACTAAACATCTCAACTAAAGGGACGATATTACTGAAGAGAAAAAGCTTTGAATGAATCTATCTCACCGGGGCGGAACGGATAGTTGGTGTTGCTTCCTCGAAGGCTCTCTGACGGAGGCCCGGGCTGGCGTTGTAGTGACAGCGAGTTCTTTGCTGAGAGGCCAGTGTTCTCCAGTAACACCTAGAGATTAAATTAAGACAGAACAGAACACAAGAAGTAGCTGAATTAACCTTTACTCTGTTTAAAGTAACACAACGGGCGCTTTCTCTTGACCTGACAGGATGGATGGAAGAGAATACAGTTTTCCTCCGAACAAGAGAATGATTGAGAACAGTTATTTTAATTATTTCATTATTATTATATTAGTCGTTTGGTCTATAAAATATCAGAAAATAGTAAAACATGCTCACCACAATTTTCCAAAGTGAAAGTTTACATATTGAAATTCCTTTTTGTCATCTAACAGACAGTCCAAAACTCAAAGATATTCACTTTGCTAACATGGAAAAGAAAAAAAAGCAGCAAATAATCACATGTGAGAGCCTGGAGCAAGTTTAATTTTCATAATTTTTGCCATTACTTGATTCTCAAAAATGTTGCACATTAATATTCTCTCGATCAACTACTTGTTTCAGCTCTAGATGACATTATGCTTTACAGTTAAACTTATAACGGTACAGTGGGAGGAGTAGGCCTGTGTGTTTGTGAGCTACCTCTGTGAAGTCCAGCAGCATCCCAGTGGTTGGATCTCTGACAACAGAGAGACCGGAGTGAAGTGACGACGGAGTGCAGTTGATTAGAGAGTCAACGTTAACATCTCTCTGAGTCACCCTGGTGAAGACGACAACACAACAGTTATTACATCTTCTTCAGATACATATAGTTGTTTCTATGAAACAAACTGAATGACTCAGATCTAACAGTAATATCTGATTTTAAACCATTCTCGTAATTTGATGAAAATCTTCACTTTATCTCCTCGGTATATAACTGAGTTATTTGTTGTTTTAACACCAGATACTGTATTTTTTTTTTTTAAATCATCTGTTGTATTTGTCTTGCAGCTAATAACTTTCATCTCCTCTACTTTCATAATCAAATTGATTCTATGAGGTATAGCCTTACATATATAAGGCTAAAGTTGTGAAGATGAAAAAGTTATTTAGTAATGATCATATCTTATTCTTCTATAGGTCTAATTTTAATATTTATTGTTTCTGGAAAAGCGGGGAATTCAAATCATTAAAAGGGGTTAATGTATTCTATCATTTGCTATTTGCTAATGAATCTTAGAGTACTGACACACGCTCCTTACATATTTTCCACTGGTTCACAAAATTATAGTTTTATCAAATGGGTAAAAAAAAATCAGTTATACACTGTAAATTACAGTATATGCACATTACATTGTCTATAATATCAAGTAACAGCAACCTGCACCGTCTCTAAAGCACATAATGGTGCGTATTCTCAAAATACTATTAATTATTTAAACAGTGAAGGAATGAGATTGTTTACAGGAATACGTACTTGAGAAACTTCTGGAAGGCAAAGTCTGTGTCGTGTATAGGAAGCCAGGCAGCGTCCCGTAAAAACTGTTTCTCTACTTCTGTCTCCAGGCTCAGGCTGGCGGGAGGAAGTCCATGGGGGAGCTGTGGGGGGGAGAGAAGATAAGATCAGGTATTCAGATACTGTGAGTGAGCCAGCAGATGTTAATCCATGTAACCGTTAAATCCCAGGTGTGATTCCTGTATCCCAAATTAATTAATGTAATTTTTCCCTCATGATTACTGCCAACTATCTAATTAACTAAAGTCTATCTGTTCAAAAGTATCTTATTCATCTATCTATCTGCAAAATGACACAAAAATAATAAAATTCAAACCAAATTTGCAAACACATTTATTTATAACCACAAAGGTATGGACACATTTTGGTTACTTTATTTGTATTAATAATTATAAGAAGAAGAAAAAGAAGAAGAAGAAGAATTATGGTAATAATAATAATAATAATAATAATAATAATAATAATAATAGTAATAATAATAATAATAATAATAATAATAAGTTAAATTTAACTGATAGTAACATTTAATTAAAAAAAATAACAATACAAAAATAAAAAATAAAAAGTAAAATCCCTGCACTGAAAATAAAGTACATAAGTATTATCTGCAAAAATGTACTTAAAAGTAAAAGTACTCGTTATGCAGAAAAAAAATACCTCTGTATATGTATTACATTAATGGATCATTAATACAGATGTTTTAACGTCGTTGGTCAAAAATGCAGCAGTTTTAGCTACTTTGCATACTATCTGCATCATATCTTACTTATGAACTAATTATGTGTTTTGGACTAGTAACTACAGTTGTCTGATGAATGTAGTAAAAATATATAAAATATTTCCCTCTGAAATGTAGTGGAATAGAAGTAAACAAACTTAAAGGTCCCATATTGTAAAAAGTAAGATTTTAGTATCTTTTATATTATAAAGCACGTTTGAGTGCTCTATAAATACTGTGAAAGTATCGAAATGCTCAATATACGGAGAAATACACACAACACGTTTTTAGAAATTGTGCGTTTGAAACAAGCCGTCAGGATTTCTGTCCATTTGTGATGTCACAAATATACAATATTTAGACCATTACACGGTTTTAAATGTAAACATTCTAAATGTGTCTCAGTTTATTTCCTGGTTGCAGTGTATGTGAATAACATCAGCTGACAGGAAGTAAACATGGACCCAAACAGTTGCTGAGCAACGCAATTCCGTTGAAATGCGCTAAAACGGAGCGTTTCAGACAGAGGATAAATACAGGTATATTCAGGCTGACAGTATGAGGAAAATAAAGTTTTTGTTGAACATTACAGCATGTAAACATGTCCTAGTAGAAACACAAAATGCAAGTATGAACCTGAAAATGAGCATGATATGGGACCTTTAAGTAAGATTAAATGTATACAGTAGTCCTCCTGCTGCATGCTCACCGTGCTCTGTGGAGGTAAAGGCTGGTCAGGTAAAGGGTGTGTGATGAGCTCAAACCTGCCAGAGCATCCCATCTCCAGCAGGGACAGAGGTAGCTCCATGGGGCCCGCAGGGGGCACATCTGTACAGAGAAAACAACACAAAAGAGCATGAAGCACATCTGCACAGAGAAACAAAGAGCATGAATGGACTAAAATAAACAAACACAATAAGGCTAATAATGCAGAGAGGCTGCAGCCAGGAAGATGCACCCCAATGCACGCTAATGCAAACTCTTTGAGTGTCTGTATGCTTTCAAGAAATGCATAATAGACATTAAAACAGCTATTATAAATAGCTAAATATAAGATATATACATATAAGCCATGAGGCTGCTGAATGGAGCACTGATTGACATCTATATTAGCCACATCATCATCATCATCATCACAATCTACACCAGAGAGCGGTGTTAGCGAGATTAACCACGTTTCAATACAAATATAAATATGCAAGATGACTATATACATTAAATAAACCACAACATACTTATTCTGTCCATGTCTCTCTACTCCCAACAGTGAAAGATAAAAGTTGCCACCAACTAGTTCCTCATGTCGCACCGGAAGTTGTCAAAATTGATAAGCGGAAGTGGCTACTAAACTAGCTAAACTAAGCTAGCTGCGATATAAAAAAATAAATAAATAAATAAAAACTAAACTGCAAATTGTAAATCACACGTTTTCACAAACATGTCTAAAATATATGATTCATTGTTATACAAAAAAAAAAAAAAACTAAACGCGACCAGCAGTTGCTACGTCATATCTACGCGTCGGTGTTTTTGTTGAGAGACACCACCGTTTGAGTTTGGTGAGTGAATGAATTAAAAGCTAATAACTGTTATATAAAATAGTTTTTAAGAGACCAAGCATGTTTTTTATTATTCTGGCATGCTAGTAGTTTACTTCTTATGTGGTCTGAATTGGCTAACTACATTTATATTCTATTATCTTTGGTTTCTGATTAGAGACCTTATTAGCTTACCTGAGCCAGCAGCTGTGAACTAGTTGAATGTAAATTTGTTTATGCATGTTTTGTGTTGCTAACTTACACCTTTGTCCCCCGAGCCATCAAACTGTACAACACCTCTCTAGGGAGGGAGGGGGATAAAGGAGGATGGTCTTTAGGACAGATAATAATGCATACAGTGCACTTTCATAGACTAAGCTTCTGGAGTTACCCTGCACTATATTCAGTTTTAACAGTTTTCTTCATCTCCTTATATTTTTATATCTGGTATATTTTTTTGTACTTTGCACTACTAACTTTTTTACTGACTTTTTTACTAACATGTTTTGCACTATGGAACTGTGATGCTGGAAACTGGAATTTCCCTCTGGATCAATAAAGTTACTATCTATCTATCTATCTATCTAAACTATCTATCTATCTATCTATATACTGTATCTATCTATCTATCCATCTATCTATCTATCTATCTATCTATCCATCTACTGTATCTATCTATCTATCTATCCATCTACTGTATCTATCTATCTATCTATCTATCTATCTATCTATCTATCTATCTACTGTATCTATCTATCTATCTATCTACTGTATCTATCTATCTACCTACTGTATGTATCTATCTATCTATCTGTATTTGTTGCCAGCTGTTAATGCAGCTGTGTGCATCGTAGCTGTTTCCATCATGGTGGCGTTTCCAAGTTCCCTGACTGAGGAAGAGGAGGCTCTGCAGAAGAAATATGCTAAACTCAAGAAAAAGGTAAATAAATGGACGCTTTGCTGTCACATCTACAGAGTCTTTCAAAGCACAGCTCAAGACCCACCTCTTTTCTTTGGCTTTTGAATGTACTTGAATTGTGATTACTAATTGGCCTTTTATAATGCTCATTATAACAGTCTTTTACTCATGGATTTTATCTTGGTGTCTATCTGTGGATGTGTGAGATTTTGTTGTCTGCTCTGTTGAGCTGTTTTTATTCTGCCTATGTCTGTAAAGCACTTTGGTCAACTCATGTTGTTTTAAATGTGCTATAGAAATAAATTTGACTTAACTTGACATCCCTTAATACCAGGGTAGTCTATGAAATGTGAGACTGTGGCATTATGAATAAAGACGTGAATGTGTAACAATATCACTGTTATTGTGTTGAATCCCCAGTTTGTTGAGTGAGTAACTCAGGGGACCACATTGAAATAAGTCTATTTTTTTATTCTTATTATTTCATCACTTAACTCTTTTTTTTCTGTCTTTTCAGAAAAAGGCTCTGCTCGCCTTGAAGAAGCAGAGTTCAACTAACCAGACAAACCAGAGTGGCTTGAAACGGAGTAAGTGATTTTGACTCTATTTAAAGTAAATTGTTTAATACAGCATTTGTCTTTTCTCAGCTAACTAAAATACACATTGTGTTACACAGCCAACGCCACCAGTGTATATTATTTAATTCATTAATTTAGACAATCACTTTATTTTATACAATGTCACCTGTTGAGACTGATCTTACGTACAAATATGTCCTGTTCACAAGAATTTAAGAAAACACAGTTATGAGTGTAAACACAATAATGACGGTAAATCATAAATGTTCTGACAATAAATACAAACAAATAGCTGGACAAAGTATATATGACTTTAATGCTTGTTTGTATACTTGTACTCAGAAGTCGACCCTATTTAAAATATTCAGGCTTTTGGCGGCCCATTTTTATTTCTGCAAAAGCAGCATGTATTTTACTTTATATGCTACTTAACCACTGGATATACTTTTATCCACTTCACACTTTCCTTCATAACAGCTTTGTCGGATCAGCCTGTCGTCGACACTGCAACGGCGACGGAGCAAGCAAAGATGTTGATCAAGACGGGTGCCATCAGTGCCATCAAGTCAGAGAACAAGAACTCGGGCTTTAAACGCTCTCGAATGCTGGAAATTAAACTCAAGGTGAGCTGTCATTCCTTCTACGTTGCTGTTTCGGCTGATGCTCAGCTGTTTCCTTGCTTTGTTTTTTTTTTTTAATTTGTTTAAATGTTGCTCTTTATCTGCCACAGGACCCAGAGAAAGGCTCGATTCCTGCTTTCTTACCATTCCAAAGGAGTATCTCTGCAGATGAAGAACAACCTGAAGTATAAAACATTATAAAAACATGGCTGCAAACATGACCCCTTTGTTGAGTTTATGTGTATAGGTTTCTTTCTCCAGAAGCATCAAGTCCTCAACATTTAAAATATTATTGGGAAAAATATACTAATTTAATGTTTACGTCTTGTTGTGGTGGCCGATTGCAATTGCATTGCGACACATTCAAGCTAGTGTTTTCGACTCAGAGTTAAATATTTTATGTAGAATTTCTGTCAAAGGTGACTCCTAGTGGTAGTGTTAAAAAGGCACATATTCACATTTAAACATTTGCACATTACAAGGTCTGAAAATGACTACAGAGGTTGAGGAAAAAGCTGTAGTGCTCTAAGTTGCACTTGAACAGAAAACAAAAGGTACAGCTTATTTTGATGTTGTCATATTTGTGTTTCTCCTAGTCTGGGAAAAGAGCCAACAGGAAGTCTCTGTATGAGAGGTAATGTCTCAAAAACTACGATGATTAAGCAAAACAACCTGTTTAATACACTGACACTGAGGTTCTGTGTGTGTGTAACATCATTTCACCCTTGTGACCCCCTGCAGCTTTGTCAGCTCAAGCGACAGATACCGGGATGAGGAGGAAGGAGGAGGCGGCATGTCGTCCAGCCGCGAAATCGACAGAGGAGACCGAGGAGACCGAGGAGACCGAGGAGAACGAGGAGACCGAGGAGACCGAGGAGAACGAGGAGAACGAATAGACAGAGGAGAACGAGGAGACAGAGAGCGAGACCAGGACCGAGAGCTGGACAGAGAGAAGGACAAGGACAGAGACAGAGATAGAGCTAGAGACCGAGAGAGAGACCCGGAGAGGGATAGAGACAGAGGCAGGGAAAGAGACAGGGAACGGGACCGGGAAAGAGACAGAGACCGAAGCAGAGACAGGGAACGGGATCGAGATCGAGACAGGGAACGGGACAGAGAAAGAGATGGACCGTTCAGACGTGAGTAATCCATCCATAGGGAAGGCAGAAATGCAGATATCTCAACAAATAATACTAGAAGTTGACAAGAATGCAGTGCAGATCGTAATGTGGATGTAGTGTGGTGGTGCATGCTGGGACATATAAATGATCTTCTCCTGTTTTCATCCTCAGGCTCAGATTCATACCCAGAGCGGAGAGGGGTACGAAAGGGGAATACGGTGTATGTTTACGGCTCTGGGCTCGGCGAGGACAACCTGCGCTCTTCTTTCTCTCAACATGGAAACATCATCGATCTCTCCATGGACAACCCACGCAAGTATGCAACCATTAAACAACTTTGTGTGCACATAGTGTTCATCTCTACTTACTGTTATGAATGTGTTGCTGTCTTATTACACATTCAATACTGTCTTCTTCTGCTTCTGTTGTATTCTATGACACAGTTATGATTTTCTCTTTCTAGTTGTGCATTTATTACATTTGAGAAGATGGAGTCTGCAGACACGGCTGTAGCTGAGGTTGGTGTTATCACATATAAGAAAAATGACAATTATACATTTGATTTTTTTTTCCCTCCGTTAATAATACCACAACTTCCAAAAAACACAGCAACAAAACAAAAACAGGATTCAGCAAAGAAATGTAAAGCAAAATATATGTATAATATCAGCAACTCATCTGATCATTAAAACAATAAGTAGAAATTTATGAATAAAAGTGTGTTACAGCATGAAGTGTAGTGGGTTATGGAGTAAACTCATTTCATGTGTATTGTAAAACGTGTGAGAGAATGCACTGAAATAGTACAGTCGTTGTAGATATTAGCACTTTTTCACTAATTTCCTAATGTCTAATAAATTAGGTAATAACGAAATGTAGTCATTCTTGTAGTTTACTAGAAGACACCCTGAGGTTGTGTCCTGCTCATGTAGACTGTAAACCTAGCAGACAACACTCTAAACACACCTCGCTGTTTTTCACCTCACAGTTGAACGGAGCCATGGTGGGAGACGTTCACATCAAAGTCAGCATCGCCAGGAAGCAGCCCATGCTGGATGCCGCCACTGGCAAATCTGTCTGGGCTTCACTGGGTAAACACGGCGCTCTTATTGTTTGTTTAGACATTGATCAAACTCTCTGTGTGTCTGCACAGCGTGGATTAACCTTCAACAACGTCTCTCTTCCTTCACAGCTGTGCAGAACAGCACTAAAGGCTCCTACAGGGACAAGAGGAACCAAGTCGTGTACAATGAAGATTTCCTGAAATGAAAAAAAAAATCTCTGTTTTTGTATTTTTGGCATATAGCTTTTCATGTTTTTGTTTTAATGACGTTAGCCAGCTGCTTAAAGTGTCTGTGTTGCAGCGTGAAAACAAAATCATCTGTTGTCTTTTGGATTAGATTGTTTTATGGTCGGTATCTGATGCTGTGTTTGGCTCGTGAAGCTAGAGATGCTGTTTTGAGCTCAATAAAAAGTATCTATACATTGTTACCTTGAGTGAGATTCTATGAGCCTTCTATCAACAACACACAGTCAAAGTGGGAACTGTAATAATGTTACCGCCGGCAAAATACCTCCACTAATTAAATCCATGCTCTACTTAATGACCGTGTTGGTTATGTCAAAGCAAGCGAGTAATGCGCCTATTTGGAAATGTTTCTATGTTTCTACCGTGAGTAACAGCAACCTGGGTGTGTTCAGGGGCGGATTTAATGATTTGCTGCCGTTTAGCTTTACTTTTCACCCTCTCTAACTGGGAATGTTGGTATTGCCAGTGGTAGAAGAAGTAGGCCACTCAAAACCTTTTTTTCTAAAGAAAACTATTAACTATTAATAGTAAAACTATTAATACCGCACAATAAAAGTCCTGCTTTCATATGTTTACTTCAAGTGCAGAGTGAAAGAGCTGTATTATCAGCACAATGTACTTAAATTTACTTTTGAACGTCTGTTCAAGGTGGAGCTTTCAATTCTATTATAATGCTGGATAGTTTACTGAATAATAATGCATCATATTATATTTTGTGAGTAAAATCTGAATCTGCAACGTAACCAGTAACATTTTCTGTCAGATAAATGTAGTACTGCAATGTTTTCCTCTGAAGTAGAAGTATACTGTTGAGTTGCATATTTTTTATATGCTTTGGGGGCCTTTTGTACGTTATTTCAGGGTACACAGAGTTAGAATAGTAACATAATTCAACATTTTTCATATCTAAATATCATAATAAGTCTGTCCTTTTAGTTGCCTACCTTGCGTAACGGTAAAGTCTGCCCCTGGTGTTTTTTCCGGTGAACCAGAGTGTATTTCACCTGTGTTTCTGACCATGAGCAGCAGTGACTTTTGTGTGTGGTGCAACTATGTCATGGCAGGTGTACTGCCAAGGACCCAAAGGAAGCGCAGTGTCGAGTGTGAAGTTGTTAGTATGAAGTTCAGAAAGCTGCAAGCAGCAACACCACAGGCCAAGCATTTGTCCGTTCTGAACAGGCATGTTTTCAACAGACACGGCACTGGTGTGTATTAACAAAAAAATGCAGTTACCCAACTTTCCAGGGTAACTGTGTGAATCTGAGTGAACAATCCCACTTTCAAAATGTATTTCCTGAACGTTTTTCAACAGAAGAACAAGTCGTACTAGATATTCAAGTTTTATGCAAAAGAGAGAGAGAGAGAGCAAAACTACACTTCCGTCATTTTGGACTTAAAGCGACTACCGGTCGTGCCGCACAAATGTGAAACAAAATTATTTCTATTCTATTGTCATATTCTACTGAAATGGCCTGTGTTGAACAAGAAAACATTATAAATATAATAAGCCTTTTCAGTCCAAAATGGTGGCAGCGGCTGTTGTCAAAAAACGGAGTTTCGTCTCTTTGCTTCTATACTCTTTGCTCCCACTTTCTCACACTAAATAGTCAACATAAGTGTGACACCTGTGTGGGTGGACTAATATTACACAACTGACTAGTGTTTACATGAAACTGAGAGGACACTTTCCAATTATTTTATTTACACTAACATACATCATCTTTTCTTTGAACAGTGGCCAGTCAACATACTGAGCATGTTTTACATATATTCAAGTCTAACATCACAGTTCTGAGTCAAACTAATAAAACTATTCTAGGAGACATGAGAATCAATAGGACTTTAAGTCAGTTTGTCAGTGAGGACACTTTGACATGTCACAGTATGAAAAGCACAGTTCCATTTAGCTGCTTTAGTTTCCAGGTGTTGGTATCGTGCGTGCTGGCTCTCCGTCACAGCTCACTGGGACACTTTAGACACAACAGAGCTGTCGTTAATGTTATTAGTAATACCTGTGCTATGAAACAGGCCTCTTGTCTCAGTGTGAGAGGGAGGAGGACCGTTCAGTCATTTTTACCCACATCCATCCCTTGGTACGTATATTTCTATGCAAATTTGAAACATATTTCCTATGAAAGGACTCCTATTTTCACAGTCTTACATTTTAAAGGCCTCATAGTCAAAAGGTACAGTGTGTAGCATTTCGGGGGATCTACTGTATAGCAGCTTGCACTTCGTTTCCACATAGCTCGGTCTGTGTACGTATGAGAGTCAACCGGAAGTTCATTCCTTCCTACGGGAACCTCGGTGATCTCGGATGCGTTTACCAAACTCCTCTTTCCGTTTTTTCAGTCCATAATTTACTTTGAGTACGTTGAAAATGTTTTTTTACTTTTGCAACAGATTACAGACAGACCGTATGCACTGTGTGCCACATTAGCAAATTAATAAATGATCAATCAATACTTTTTTTCCTAAATGAAATGTTCAGCGGCATATTTAGCAATTTTGTGAACTATTTTGTTAAAAGACGTACAGTATAAACCACTATATGCACTCTGTTACACATCTAGCATGCTGTCACTGTTACCTAAATATGCTGTAGAACTTTTCACTTACTATAGAAAAATTCTAATTTGACTTGTCCAGACATAACTCATAGATATATAAACACTGTTTATATCGACGTATTAACTTCTCTCCCATATCTGCGGTGGTGTTTCTATCCACTCGTAAAGAGATACATTTTTTGCGTTGATCACTAGGGGGTGTAATCAGTATACTATAGAGATTTACGGACAAAAAACTGTGTGAAAACAAGGTCTTAAAATTAAAGTAGTGTTATTATGGTAAGGATGGTCTCTGAGAGAGGCACACGGCATTACCACGGTTTTGCACTTGGTGGCTCACTTTACCGCAGTCTTGGAAAGGAAGGAGTGAGCGGAGGTGTACTCAGTTGGTTGCGATCTGCAACCACACCGCTAGATGCCACCAAATCCTACACACTGCACCTTTAATATTCACATGGGGGTCGGGACCCCACAGACTGCAGTGAGCTGCCGAGCCTGAGCAGCTTCAGGTATTTAGACACTCAACTGTCTTTAAAGCTTTGACTTATGACACTTGTTCAGTAACCAGACATTCCTGCTCTTCCTCTCGTATTCTTCCAGCGGCCCTCTCCCTCTCCTCCTGCTCATGTAGCGAGTTCTGCCCCGTGGTTTTCCCGTGTTGCTCCTTCAGGTGGCGTCGTAAGGCGGGCTTGTGGGCAAAGCGGGCGTGGCAGTACGCGCAGTGGTGCGGCCGCTCGCCACTGTGGAGGTTCATGTGGTCTATCAGCGTGGATTTCTGTGTGAAAGTCTTGTAGCACAGGGGGCACTGGTGGGTCTTGCCGGCGCCTCGGTGCACGGCCATGTGTCTGGTGAGGTTGGCGGAGTGGTGGAAGTGTTTGCCGCAGCAGGGACAGGCGTACAGCAGGTGAGTGGAGCGGGAGTGGATGGCGAGGGAGTGGGCCGAGGGGAACGTCAAGCCGCAGTGCTCGCAGATCACGGGCCCGGTTACGCTCGAAGTGGATCCCACCACTGCGACGGACTCATCCCCTCCCTCATTTGTTCCGACAGTCGTCATCCCTGAACTCCCCTCACCAGCACCAGACTCCTCCAGGGCGTACTGGGTCACACTGTTGGCCGCCATTGGTGAGACCTTTTCTCCCTGCGCTTCGCCCATGCTGAAGTCTAACTGTTGGAGTTCAACTGGGACGTAATTCCCCGTCTTAAGCCCTTCCTGGCTGTAGTCCAAGCCGAAACCCCCTCCCATCCCTGCAGTTGTTAGGTACCACAAATCCTGGTGAGCCACACCTGTAGGTCTTTTCTCCTGCGATGTCGCCCACCTTCTCCTCTTAAAACCCCGCCCCCTGCCTCTCCCTCTACCCCGGACAGTTTTGGGGTCAGGCAGCCTGCGCCTGAGAGCGCGGAGCGCCTCCACTGTAAGTCCCCCCATACTGAGGTCTTCTTCTGCTGCATTCAAGTCATATTCACTCCCTTCTCCTCCCATCACGGCACCATCCGTCTCTGGGTAACACGCATCTTGAGCTCCATCGGAGGGAGCTCCTCTCTCCTCCTCCCTGTCTCTGTTCATCTGCTCTTCTTCAGAGATGTACACTCTGAACACATCGTAGTCCTCCTGTCTCGTCGTCGCCTCCTCCTCGTCTGATGCGTTGACCTGTAACAGAAATGAAGACTGAGCAAAGTGTGTCGTGATGTAACTAAAAACCCAACGACATTACATTTACAGATATAAAACAGAGAAAAGCAGCAAATCCTCCAATTTCAGAAGCTCAATATAACAATAACTAATTATTTCCTTGGTAAATTACTTTCAATGGGTACTAAATGTTTTGGCGATTAATTTTCTTATGATCGACTAATTGTTTCAGGAGTAAAAGTGCCATTTAATGATTGTCCTGTTACTATTTATGTTTGTACTGATGCTTTCAAAGACAGACCCAGGCAATGGACACTTGTGAGGAATGTTTATTATCCCTGAAAACCTCTGTTCTATGTCAATCCTGTGCTCTCTGTTATCTTCCTCACCTTTTCATCCTGCTACCCTGTCCTCTGTAACACCCACCCTTTATCACACTTCACACACCACTGACTATCTGCTGGGACCATTTATAGCGGAGTATAAAAGTCATGCAGGGACAAAGGAAGGAGGTGGGAGCTCTTTCTCCCCTGTGTGTGTGGCCAGACACAGAAACTGTCTTTAAACTGCTAACCTTTGTTGCTTTGAATACATCTCAACAGGACAGACAGAACACTGGTGTGGCAATTTACTCCAGTGACCAACCAAAAGCTGGTTAAAGGGACACCAAAAATCTATCTTTGTGTATCAAATGCTTATACGTATATATATTAAACGATATTAATTAAATGAATCAGTGTGCTACAACTCTGTAACATGTTTAAAATCATCTCTTAAAACTCACTTTTATCGTATTTATCTTGTTATGGTTTTATTTTTGTATGCTCCTGAATTGTTTTATTCTGTAATACTTTTTAGCATTTTGCTTTTTGTTTTAAAAGGGAAATATGAAAAACTCACGTTTACAGTGCTTGTGCACATACATTTGGGTATCTGAGTGCCTACCAACCAACAAACTGTGAAATAAGACAACCCAGTCAGTTTTTTGTGGGCTGTCTAGGTCAGAAAACATGTGATTCAACAAGTCATTCAGGTTTCGCTCCCCTTCCTATGTCACATGCAGGCTCATTAGAATATATCGCCCACATCTTGAGAACTACTTTTGCAAAGGTACACCATATTTTTCTCGCAAGCCAATCAGAGCAGACTGGACTTTTTCAAGAGGGGGTCTTAAAGAGACAGGCGCTAAAACGGAGAGTTTCAGACAGAGGGTGAATACAGGTATATTCAGACAGACAGTATGAGGGAAAAAATAATGTGTTTTTTGAACATGAAAGCATGTAAACATGTTCTAGTAGAAACCCAAAATACAAGTATGAACCTGAACATGAGCATGATATGTCCCCTTTAATGTGAAGCACTTTGTAACTCTGTTTAGAGAAGTGCTATATGAATAAAGTTGATATTACTATTATGTCATGAACATTGTAGATTTGTAAATTCAATGTAGATTAAAAAGGTACCGTGGTGGTTTCTGATTTTTCTTTCACACACAAACCTTAATGCAGGGCTCATCCAGCATGGGACTGCCATCGTGGTGTTGACTGCTGCCCTGAGCCGACATGTCGCCGCTGTTCTCCTCCATTGAGCGTAGTGCGGGACTGTGTGAGTGCACAGGGGAGGGTCGGCTGGTGGGAGGAGACGCAACGGAGTGAACGCTTCCGCTGACGATCATCAGTCGAGCCTGGCTCTCCTCTGAAGTCATCTAGAGGAAGGAAGCCAATTGTGAGATTGTTAAAAACTTGTGAAAACTGCATTACTATAAACTAGGAAGGTGCTGAAAATGACTCCTAATGCAACATGCAAAAACTAAGAGATAAGTAACTATGGTTAAGATAAAATTGGAATAAAAAATACTCAAGTTTGCCACATTGTTTTACATTGATGACTTGATTGATTTGCATGCAACAGGAAAAACTAAAGACACTTATAAATTATGACCAATTTAATCCTGAAAAAGACATTTTCCCATCACTGTACAAAATATGTATCAACTTAACGAGAATGAATAGAATACCTGTGTAAAATGATTGTTTTGGTTTACTGACCTTCAGTGGACTGGGGTTTTTTAGCTGCACATACTTCTTCAGTGCTCCTCGGCAGCGCTCCACAATATGCTCCATCTGTAGGTAGCTGGCAGCGGTCAGGTAGTTGACTATCTCCTCTGGGTTAAACTGCAGGACGCCAGTGTAACAAGACTGAAGCAGACCGCATACCACTGTGGAGCTGTACAGCATTGACACCTGGGGGAAAAAATGTGAAAGAGATAATGTAAAGAAGCACTGTTTTCCTACTCAGCAGGAGAGCGTTAAAGAGAGACACGGCGACAGTGTGACTTTGTGTGTGTTCAATTTGGCCTACCTGAAGCTTGGGGGACGGGTTGAGGAGGAACTGGTCCCTCAAGAAGGGTGAGCAGGCAGCCAGCACCACCTTATGTCCCCTGAATGTCTGGTTGTCGCTGGCCATGATGGTGATGTCACAGAAGTGCTGGCGGGACCTCAGCGAATTCATGTGCTTCAGGGTCGTGTCCCCGTGGCCTGGTAACCGGAAACACAGCATCTCCATCTTGGCTGAAGAGAAACGGGGATGTATAGTATTTTTATTAAAAAATAACTCAATGAAGTGGTCTTTAAATCTTTAAAATTAAAGATTAAAAAGCAGACACAATGTGTTCAATACCAGATACATCATGGCTACCTGATCTAACCCCATTATATTCTTATATGGCCCCAAATGAACTCAAAATTGCATCTGGCTGGAATGCAGTCAAACAGGGTTTATGTTTGAACAGATTCTAGTCAAATGCTCGGGGCCTATAGCATCATTATAAACTAGCTCCCGATCTTAGGTGAAATCTGGCACTGAGGGTTATTTTTTGGGATGAACCAGCCATTGGTCATTTAACTCAGGTTGAACATTATTAAACTAGCCTAAGTGCAGATGATTGTACCACTTGCAATGCAGCTTGTAAGACCAAGAAAACACAAATTTTTAGCTCTATATGGAAACTTTTACTTACTACGTGTTATGGTACTGTAATTCAATATAATACAGCTAGATGGTATGTTGTCTCACATCACTATATCGACACCAGGACTCTCACCAGCAGACTGAGGAACAGTTTTTTCCCCCAGGCCATCAGACTTTTAAATAGATAATTCATACGACACTTTCTCACACAAAAATATATCTTATACTGTATATAATGTATATGTTCTTAATATGCCTGTATATGTTCTTAATATGCCCTTGTACAAAGTATTTCCTTTTATAATCGTAATATAACTTATTATTTTAATGGAGCTTCCTAGCAAAAAGCATTTCACAAGATTGTACTTGTATAACCGGCGTGACAATAAAACATCTTGAACCTTGAACATTTGATCAGCCAGTTTTGACTTGAGGGAAAAGTTAGCTAACATTTGTGGGTGTGAGGAAAGCTATAAAGACCAATATGAAATGTGTTTTAATAATAGTGGAGCCTGTGATCAAATGAGGCTATTTAACGTAAGTCAACTGTTGGATGAAAGAGGTTGAAATCGATCACAACACAATTGTTTTCCTGCTTTCCTTCTGGCCTTAACGATATGATCCACTAATCTGACTGTTAGTTAGCTACCATTAGCTTGTCTAGCTCGTCTATCTGCTGACCAACCACATAAAACAACCACAGTTATCATGAAACTTTGCAGTCACTCACCTCCTCTGCTTCTCCCTTTAGTTGAATGTCTTATCGGCTTTCTAAAAAACACAAATGTGAGTTTGTGTCACCAGGACAACCGGTGGTTCAGTGTCTGTGAGTTAAGCTAGCCGGCTGTATTTCCTCATCCCAACTGCCACTAGCTAACGGTACTAACTGTTTACTTTTGGCCCTCTCTCTTTTTAGGAGGAAGTGCATATCTCGTGACAACAAACACAAACCGGCTGGCCTAAACTCGCCGCTATAAACTGACTTTGAATCGGTTTTGGTGGGAAGCTTCTCCTCTCTGTTAGAGGTAGAAGTAGAGGACGCTCACTGACTCCTGATCAGTTTGTTGTTAAATCAGTGGACACACAGCGGGGGGCGGGGCTTGGGACGGTGACGCGGCACGTTCATATGACGGCGCATCGTTGTTTTTAAATCAGTGGACACTAGCGATGTGTTGGTCACGAACGAGCTGTTTCAAAGAGCCGGCTCTTTTAAGTGAACATGAGAGCCGGCTTTTTTTTTTTTTTTTTTTCTTTAATTAATTCAAGGCAGAATGATTGGATGATTTTCTCCACGCCACGGGCACTCCATGGTAAATGGACTTGTATTTATATAGTGCTTTTCTAGTCTTCCGACCACTCAAAGCGCTTTACACTACATGTCAGCATTCACCCATTCACCAACACATTCATACACTGATGGCAGAGGCTGCTAAGGTGCCAACTTTGCCCATCAGGATCTAATCTAAATACTCATTCACACCGATGGCGGGAGCAACTTGGGGTTAAGTGTCTTGCTCAAGGACACATCGACATGTGACCCGGAGCAGCCGGGGATCGAACCACCGACCTTCCGATTGGTGGACGACCTGCAATACCCTCTGACCCTCTACCTCTATTTTACAACTTTAAAAACTGATTTTTTTAAATAAGGACTATTACAGTGTTCGTACAGAGCCGGCTCTTCTTGGTGAGCTGAGCCAAATGATCTGGCTCACTAAAAAGAGCCTGAATTCCCATCACTAGTGGACACACAGGGGAGGCGGGGCTTGGGGACTGTGACGCGTTACGTTCATATCACGTCGATGCGAATCGTTGTTTTTAAATCAGTGGACACAGGGAGGGCGGGGCTCGGGGACGGTGACGCGTTACGTTCATATCACGTCAATGCTCATCTTCAAACATGTCGGCATCTGAGACAACGACGAAGGTAGCAAACCCTCTGCAACACTAAAAATACATCCTAACGATATTTACCTTCGTTTAACCACTTGTTAAAGCATTAACCCACATAGTAAAAACACTCTACTAAAGCTGCAGTCTGCTATAAGTCAATAATGTCTTTACTTGTCGGTTGTAGGAGCCCTTTTGTTGTAACCTAGGCTACACTGATGCTAGCTGTGTTAGCCTCTAACGTTAACGGTTCTGTGTTAACTAACAGTCAATTACTGTAATGTTGTTAATGTTTCAATTATCTTCTCGACTTCTTCTTGACTGTTATATCATCTCCTGTCGTATTGCGTTGCTTTTATCATTCTTGTATTGTATTTTTGTATGTTGTATGCTCAGTTAAGACCAGTTTTTCACAGCTAATGTTGAGACAAACTGTCCTTTTCTGTTCACTTTGATGAGGAATGAATGAGGAGGGATGTTAAGCAGTCAAAAGCAGTGAAATCTAACTACTATTTCCTTTTTATTTCACCCACTATTGTTGCTGTGAATTAGTGTGAAAGGCATGAATGGGTTTGATTGACTGATGGCGGCACTTGACGTAATGACAGAGAGGATCAGCCATTGGTTGAAGGGTTTATTATGAGAAGGAGACAGCGGAAATTAGATGCAATAACACCAAATGTTGGCAGTTATTAACACAAGCTTGCTCGTTTAACTGTCACAAAAGTATTTGGTGTGTCTTGTGACCCCACACAGTTATTACATCCTGAGTATCTGCAGGACAGATAATAATGCACACAGTGCACTTTCATAGACTAAGCTACTGGAGTTACCCTGCACTATATTCATTTTTAACAGTCTCTTCTGCACTATATTCACTTTTTTAATAGTCCTGTATCACAGCTGTTGCCCTGCACTATATTCAGTTTTAACAGTTTTTTTATATCTGGTATATTGTTTTGTACTTTGCACTACTAACTTTTTTACTGCCTTTTTACTAACATGTTTTTGCACTATGGAACTGTGATGATGGAAACTTGAATTTCCCTCGGGATCAATAAAGTTACTATCTATCTATCTATCTATCTATCTATTGTCAGTCATGCAGATTTAAACTGAAAAAACAGAGTGCAAATCAGTAATGACACCCAAAACTAAAACCTGAACCACTAAGTTAGTATTAACTTTGTTTCCTGGGAAATGTATTATCACTAGAAGCATGCACAAAGTTATTTTACCAGTCTAATAGTGTGCAAAATATGCTCAAAATCAAAAAGCTACTTGCTAATTAATAGTATGTTAGTGTATAGACGGCTCCATCGTAGAATCATTGGACAGTTTTGGATTATCCAGTTATCCATTGTAATCCTGTAACATTTTATAAAATGTTTAATTACTTATTGACAAGCCAGGGACAAAGAATACAATTTGTCTCTCTCTTACCTGGCAAAACACAAACACAAAGACACTGCAAAGCCTGGGGTAGCACATGTTTAGGGAATACACATTTTTAGCACAACATGGCTCACCTCTGAAGTGTGGGCTTTTATAGGTATATATTACATAGGATGTAACATTAGATTTTTGGTGTGTGAACGTGTCCAATTGTGTACATTATTACATCACTCCAGTTATAGCTACATTTTTTTTACATTTTTGTGGCTGTTTGAACTGCAATGATGTGTACTGCAGTGAATAAAAATAACCAGTAATCCTTAATATCAATTGCTTTTTACAAGGACTAATGTTAATATTTTCTGTTATATTTCCTGCTATTTGTTGTTTCTCTGCCAGGAGCCCCCTGAAGGAAATGACTCAGAAACACTAGCAGAGTCACTAGATGGACCAAGTCAAGTAAAGGAAGGTATGTCAACGGGGAGATATACTAATGTGTGAAATCTGTGCCTTTTTTGGTACACAAATACACAGAAATATTTTTTTTTTTTTTGTTATTACTACTTTTCCAGATAATGCAGCTTCCACCACAGCTGCTGTTGCCAAGAAGACAGAGCCCATGGGTGGTATGCCATCAATGTTGTCATCGCTGCAGCCCGGGAAGGACGCTTCCAGAGCTGGAGAGGAGGGAGAGAAATGGTCATCTGCCTCCTCGCCAAGCAAACCAGCTGCAGGTAAGACTCTGGATCCAGTCAGCTTTCATCGATGTTATTGAAGCGTTGACTCTCAGTTGACATTAAGGTGATTTGTTCCTGAACCATAAATCAACAGTAAATAATTTCCCCTGCAGTTTGCTTTGCTGAGGAAGATAAACATGTTTATGCTCCTTGATCCTTCTCAGAATAAAGGCTTTGTTTATGTATGATTGAATGTGATACTAATTATTGATAAGTATTAAAATTATTTTTCAAGAAACTCACAGTAATTGCTTTTACCTCCCTCTCACAGGACACGCAGCAAAGTCCCTTGCGCCAGTGTCCTCCTCTTTGTTGTCCTCCTCTCCTTCTACGTCTTCATCGTTGTCCCCTGGCCGAGCAAAGATGAGTGTTTCTGGACCCGGCAGTAGTAAATCCATCCTGGCACCTGCTCCTTCCCCCTCCTCCTCCTCATCCTCTTCGTCCT
The DNA here is from genome assembly GCA_916700685.1 of Adelosebastes latens. NCBI lineage: Eukaryota > Metazoa > Chordata > Actinopteri > Perciformes > Sebastidae > Adelosebastes > Adelosebastes latens. The sequence goes on from CAKAKR010062574.1 coordinate 35,534, forward strand.
CTTCGTCCTCTGCCACAGCCTCCTCATCTCCTTCTGTCTCCCCCGCCCCACCCAAGATCCACCGGGCCCGCAAGACCATGAACAGGCCTCCACCAGGGCAGGTGAGCTTATAGAGCAAGTGGTTAGCATTTCCATTTGGCACGAGTAAAATGAGATGTGTACCTCTGTCTTGATTTTGTACCAGCATTAAGCTATCTGGCGTTGCATTGGCCCTTTTTATTCTTGACTAACACTCTTGAAATGTTGTGAAATGTAACAGTGTGAAGAAATCATCCAGCCAGTGACAAAATGCATACTGTATAGCAGTGGCTCAGTTCTTTGTTGCAACCTTTTCATGACCAGTCGAGTCACTGACTATTTTCGTTTCACAGATGAGCCACATTGAAGCACCTATGACACCTTCAGGATCCTCTGAGTCTGAAATTGGTTAGTGGCTGTAGCATACTCACACTAACTAACGCCTGGGCCACACTGGATGCGTGAGGCGCGCACATGGATTGCGGAACCTCTTGCTTTTTATTTCAAGGCCCATGTTAACAGGTTAGCTGCGTGAGCAGCACGGCTCAGGCTCGGCTGAATGTCAGTGTCTATTCTAGAGATTCGAGGTCTTGCCTATTTATTTCCGCATGCGATTCACAGCAAAGATGGACAGTGTAAATTACCTTTTGAATGTATATTGACATCATACAAGCAACATTACTTCAATGTTTCAATGTCTATATCTGTCACAGACATGAAAAAAAGTTAATATTTATTTTTAACTCAAAAGTCCCTGTTTCCGTTTTTTGTTTTTTTTCTGTTGAAAGAATTCCTTCATTTGTTAACACAAGGCTTTTATTCTGAAATATTTGCCGGATAGTGTTGTGGAAAATGCAGTGACTTGCACGGCTCCATAAATGAATACCGTCTTTTAATTGTGAATTATTATTATTATTATTATTATTATTATTTACAAAATCACACGCTTCTTAACTTTTTTTCTGTCTAAAATAAATATAAATTACATTTATAATAAAATAAAATGTCCGTTATGAAAGGTAAACTCTATGTAGAAAGAAAGGGGTGCAGTAGCAGCACAGTAGCAGCAACGCTGTCTATGTGGACACCCCATGTGTGAGAGATGCAGCAGTTCAGCCATCACACGCTGCTCTTGCAGGCAGTGTGGCCGGGGCGTAATGTTTGCCTGTGTAAAATAATCAAATTGCTATGAATAAAAATGCGTTAGAGTGCCTTGTATACGATAAGACTCACTCTGTCGTGGTTGTCATGTTTCCAACAGTTGCAAAGAGGAGAAAACTGGGTCATTTATCTGATGGCTCACCTGAGAAGTCAGAGAACGTTCCAGAAAATGCTCAAACTGTGGTAAGGTTATGTCTTTGCAGGTACATAATTTACATTCACTAATCTAAATACATGCAATTAGATTGATGTTAATATTCTTATTTCTTTCAAAAATCAGGAAGAAAAGTTATTCCATAAGAAGGTGGAGTCTGTTACCAAGACTGCACCAGAGAAGAGCAACAGCAGCGTGGGGAAGTTGGAGGAGGAAGTATCCGGGAAAATTCAGATTTCCAGTCCGACCACGCGAGATTTGGAAAAGGTTTGAGGCTTAGATTTACTTATTGTCCACTAAAAGTGATAACTCACTGTCAACAAATGTATATATTATTGAGCATAATGCTATGGCATGTCAATGGGCTGCATGTTTTGTTTTTTTAACAAGCAACACTATTGTCAAACTTGTATTCATTTTGTTTCTTCTGTAGTTTGAAGATGGTGGGGCAGAAGCAACGCAGCACACTAAAGACATAGAGGGGTCAGTGAACATGTCAGATCATGTGAGTGATTTTATCTATTTTACTAGCTTGATAATTATTCTCTTATCTAGTTATAGCTACGCTAATCTCTTATTTTGTCCTCTGGACATTTTTAGCTCAAAGCAACAGTCAAAAAGTTGTAGTTGGGTCATATTTACATACTTGGTGGGTGAAGATCGTGCTGATATCCCACTAGATTTATGACTAAAACAACTTGACACACAGTGCTGAGCTGCATCTCAAATTAATCTTCAGGTTCCCAGCTTTCAGATGATGTACACCACTTCTATGTGACATCTACTGTTGACCTGCTATCTCCCCTGTGCCCCCCCTAAAAAAGACAAAAACTGGTCTATTGTGGGTCTCAGAGGGTTAAGGCCTGACAAATAAGTTACGTGCATTTCCTTCCTCATAAAACCTTTGCAAAGCCAACTGTAGAAGAGCAGGAAAACAGTGTCAGGAATGTGTATCATGTAGTGTGTGCGCATCCATGTCTTCCCACATTCGTACCCGATCATAAAAAAACATTGCGCTGTATTGCTACTAGTGGTCAACAACTCCACATCCCCTCTTTGTTTGGTGTTATAAAATCGTCAGTTACCTTTTTTTTCTACCCTTCACTTTTTATAGACAGAATTTCTCCCTTTCAGAGTTCAGAGTGTGAAACAAAGAGAGCCGTCCAGAGTAGAAACGAGAGTGAGGAATCTTCGTGGCCGCAGTCAGACCAGGACAAAGAGAGAAACACAGCGGATGGGGTAGAGACATTGGGAGGTGAGTGACGTTACCTAGCGGTCTTTCTAAAAACAACCATAACAATCAACAACATTAGTTAGAATATATTTTTTTTTTTTAAACAGAAAAATCTTTTTAATGTCAAGATGAAAACAGATCTCTACAAATATATCTAAATTAAATATAATGTAAAATACATTGTGCAAGTGTTCACCCCCTTTACAATGACCTACCTAAATTGGCACTGGTGCAGCCAGTTGAGGTCCCATAACAAGCTGAATGAAGATCACCTGTGTCTAATCAAGGTGTGACCAGTGATTGAGACTTAAATCCTTCTCTGTCTGGAGTTCTCCGCCAAAAAAAATGATACCATGAAGCCAAAGAAACACTCCAAACACATTCGTGACAAGATTATTAAAAAGTACCAGTCAGGGGAAGGATACAAGAAAATTTCCAGGGCACTGAATATCTCTCGGAGTACAGTCAGGACGATCATCAAAAAATGGAAAGAATATGGTAAATCTGCCAAGAGCAGCCTGTCGTCAAAAACTTGAGTGTCTTATGCAGAAAAAGGCACTAATGAGGGAAACCACCACGAGAATTGAGAATTCGTGGAAGGATTGTTGAATTGTTGTTCAATCACGGTCACTGTGCAACCCAACAGACCTTGAGCAGTTTTGCAAGGAAGAATGTGGACAAAATGTGTCCAGATGTGCAAAGCTGATACAGACCCGTCCACAAACACTCAAGGCTTTATTTGCTGCCAAAGATACCTCTTGATTGGGGGGGTGAATACTCATGCAAATATGTTTTTTGGGTAGAAATGTTTGTCCTGTATTTTTTCTGTTGATAAATACTTTTGATTCAGTGTTAAACATTAAAGGGTATAAGAGGAGTGAATTGCTTTTTATTGGTATTGTATCTTAAGCATGTTTACCTCCATTAAACTGCATTGTTTTCTAATGCGTATCTCTCACGGCCGGTGCTTATACTTACTTTGTCATTTGGTTTGTCTTCAGCAGAAAGGCCCACTGAGTACACAGAGGTTCCCTTGGGTGCTCTGGACATCGCTGCTGCCGACAGTCTGACACTTTCTCCTCATCACGGTAGGTTTATGATACATATGTGTCACTGTAATATGAATTTGTTAAAAGTCTGAAGGTTAATTATCCTTTCCTTATCCTTTTCTCCATAATCATGGTAGTATGAAACAAGCGTTTTGGACAAGATTTTTTTTTACTTAAAACAGTAATGACTGCTGCCAGGATATGTTGCTGCTGGACAGTTGACTTTGTGTGATGTACATCTGGAATGATTTGTCGATCAACAGGAAATTAATCTGCAACTTTTTTTGATTAATCATTAATTGTTTTGATTAATTGTTTCAGTCATTTAAAAAAAGAAATTCTCTGATTTCAGCCTCTCAGATGCAGCTTTTCTTTGATTTATGATAGTAAACTGTAGTTGCAGCTCTAGTTTAGTCCATCTAGATCCCTCTACATGTGGATTTATAAGGATCCAGATAATAACAAATTGCACTGTTAATATATTAACTTAAGTTAATAAATTAACTTAACTAAATATTAAGAACATTTTCGGTATACTTTTACTTTCGATATTGTTTGCTCTGACAATTTTCTAAATTAATTGTTTGGTCTAGAAATTGTCAGAAAAAGGTCATCTTTTTTGTTTTGTCCGACTAACGGTCCAATACCAAAAGATATTTGATTTTTCCATAATTTTAAACAAAGAAAAGAAGCAAAACCAGAGGATGTTTGGCGTTTTTGCATTAAAAAAAATTACTTGAAAGCTTAATTGATTATCAAAACAAGTCGCGGGTTAATTTTCTGTCAAACAATTAATCGACTAATCATTTCAGCTATAATATAATAATACACATTCAGGGTCGGTGGCCATACTTTAATGTTGAATGGACAGTTGCCGTAAGACCATAAATTAAAAAATTAAACGAACAATTATGATCAACTGTTTCTCTCCCCGATACAGAAGGAAGCGATGCAGGAGACACAGAGCGGCTGGAGGAGCTTCCTCTCTGCAGCTGCAGGATGGAGGCTCCTCGAGTCGACAGCACCAGCCACCGCGTCAGCAGACAGTGTATGGCCACTGAGAGCGTCAACGGAGAGGTTGGTCTCTGTAAATGTTGATAGCAGTACAGTGTCTCTGCTGGTCTGTGGTAGTTCATAAAGCTCACAAATAACTTCTCTTTCAGCCACATCTCTAACTGTGTGGTCTTGTCTCTCCTGTTCTGCTTGTCAGCTGAGGGCTTGTACCGATCGGACTATAAAAGGGGAGACCATGCGGCCGTCCAGTCGGGTGTCCCTCATGGTGCTTTGTGACGTCCATCGCTCACACATGGTCAAACACCACTGCTGTCCTGGCTGTGGATACTTCTGCATAGCGGTAAAGGGTTCAAGCCATCTACTGTCATCATTACAAATACATTGTATATACCTCTATATCCTACCTTCCTCTCTTTCTCCTCCCCGATATCCTACCTTCTTCTCCTCTTTCTCTTCTACGATATTTTACTCTCCTCTCCTCTTTTTCCTCCTTGATATCCTACTTTCTTCTCTTTCAGGGCACATTTCTTGAGTGCTGCCCAGACCAGCGCATCGCTCACCGTTTCCACCGGGGTTGTGTGAC
>CAKAKR010062575.1:806-37681 GCA_916700685.1 Adelosebastes latens
CCCAGAAACCTGCAGGACCGCTCCAACTCTGAGTTCTTTTAAATCAAAGCTTAAAACTTTCTTGTTTGCTGCTGCCTTTTATTAAACCAGATAATGATCTTATATACTGCACTAGAGCTTTTACTCTTGTGTGTAATATTCTATTTTAGTTTCTATCCTAGCTTTTATTTTTTGCTTGTTTTTATTTTCTAATCTTTAATATTTTTATGTTTTTATAACTGTTTTAATTATGTCTTAATGTTCTTTTGCACTTTGTCGCAATGTTCTTGAATGTTTATGTAAAGCACTTTGAATTGCCCTGTTGCTGAAATGTGCTAAACAATAAGGCTGCCTTGCCTTATCTGTGGACTAACAGGCAGTTCCAGGCAGAGCTCAGATGTCCTCAACAGGTTGTCATTGCTCTGTGCTGTTGGTTTGGTCATTGGTTGTGTGTGTGTTGCAGCAGGAGCAGGTAGATTTAATTGCCACAATGTGCATGAAATACAAACTCATTTTGTTTTGACATGAAAACAATCAAGTTTAGTAGCATGTGTGGCACCCTGGACATTTTAGTAATAAGGATTGTGCCCAGAAATACTGAGTTGTTACTTTTGTGTCATTATTTTGGTCCCCCCACCATGATTATTTTTAATTATTTTCATTATTATTATCATTTTTTAAAGCGCTTGGTGTCACTTAAAAGACAATAGTAAGGACAGTAAACTCACCTGCTTTAGTGTCAAGTAGTTTTAAGACAATGTTCTGTGTTTGCCAGTAGATGGTGGTAGTGGCTTTGGTATGTCAGCGACTGGTGCTGTTATTCTTCCATAGCCGGAAGTCAGCCCAGTAGAGCATAGACATATATAGACATGACTGTCATTTTTCTGTGTTTACCATAGACATGACTGTCCTTTTACTGTGTTTACAGTGCAATAAATGTACCTGGCACCTGGATGGAAAAGACAATGTCTTCATTCAGTGTGTGGGTAACACATGTCTGCCTCAGTATTTCATTTTAGTCATGGTGAAATTCCAGTTTTAGGCAGCATTTGAAATGATTGCTAATTCTTAGTTTGCAGACACCTGGTCTTTGGGATTGGACAATATGAATACTCCTTATTAGTGAAGCCTCTGTCACATTGCTCTCTGTGTGTCCTTAGATTTGATTCTGCTGGACGATGCTCACCGACTCGGAGAGAAGACAGGCCCTAATCCAGGAGTTCATCAAGTCCAACAACCGACTCAAGTAAGCCACAGCCAGTTAATCATACCCTGTAGGAATTTAGATTTGTATCCCAATAGAAAAGCATTTCACTAAGTACCAGTAATTTGTTGTATTTGGTTTTACTTAACCACAAATAGCTGGCCAAACTTGCACGACTCAACATCATTTTGAGATATTTTCAGTCAAACAGCATCGAGGTTTAATAGCAGAATAAGGTTAATCTAATTAAACAACTTCTTTAAACTCTCATCCAACAACTGAACAACAAGAAGTCCATCACAGAAGAGGCAGAGTCATGGAAATATATAGAAACTAGCAGTATGTAGTAGACTCCATCATGTCATCCTGCTGGAATGTATAAAACAAGAGTGAAGTGAAACAGTGGAAGAACTGCTGAGGCTCTGGTACAGTGTATACATCCCTGCAGTATTACTGTGGGCGTATCTACTTAATAATGTATATGCAGTGTGTGTCGACCACCTGTCGCCCAGTTATCTAATCTCATCAGCATCACAGGAGTATCACAGGAGTATCACAGGTCCTGTAGTCAGTGCAATATGAGACATAATGGAGCATGGGGATGACCATCATATATTTCTATCATAATGTTCTAAACCCTTATACACTTTCTCTATTTATTGTAATTAATTAATTAATGTTTATTTCAGATTAATGACTAGAACAAATTGACACAAAGTGCTGAGCTGCATCTCAAATTAATCTCCAGGTTCCCAGCTTTCAGATGATGTACACCACTTCTATGTGACATCTACTGTTGACCTGCTAGACCTCCTGTACCCCCCTAAAGAAGACTAAAACTGGTCTATTGTGGGTCTCAGAGGGTTAATTCAGCCTGTTCAAGCCAAGAGAGATTCTTATGACCACATCATGTTAAATGGCTGTGAACACACACACAGGCCCAATTCCAAACCACCCCCCTCCACCCTCTCCCTACACACTTCCACTCCGTTTACGCGTTCGCGTGGAGGGTCCGCAGCGTCGGCGTTAGGGGCGGGCCATGGGGGTCCAGGCCCGTCCAAAAAGGTCACTGTGCCCCCTCAGCTGAATTCTCTCCTGACAAAAAACTAAACTGAAATAACAGCTAGGCTATAAATAAAATTAAGTCATTCAGTTTGGTAATGGAAGGACTTAACACTGCAATGCAAAATAAAGCACAAAACAGTGATAGTTTTGCATTTAGGAAACAACTAGGACATGTACTTGGGCTTGATTACATTGTTTGTCCTAACTGGCTGCGAACAACATGGCGCTGCACAGCGCGGCGTGATGTTTTGTCTGAACTTCTATCGGATACACGGTTCCTATTTTTTCCTGTCACTCATATTGAGAGGAACGGCTGATTAGTTTAGATAAAATGAGCCGAGAAAACCGGGTCAGTTGTCCTGGATGTAAATGAAAATATGAACTTGATTACTGACACTTTTAGCACAGGCATTGACGCTCGCAGTTATATGTAATAAAGTTCACTAGTGAAACTTTATTATGAGCTACCTGTCAAAAAATATAACAGCCACCTCACTAATGGTTCAAATAAAACACGAACACACAGCACAAAGATACAACTATGGAAACTCTGGGAAATATGAGCCGTCACTACAATATTTCAGTAAGAAGCCTCGTTTTGATCCGCTCCGTTTGCGTGTTTTCTTTCTTTTTTTTTTTTTTTTAATCTAGCTCAATAGTAAAAAATTAGAGAAAGTAGACCTACAGACCTGGTGCATTAAAGCACAATTAGGACCAAGAGAGTAAAAAACATCCTGTGTTCCTCTCACATCTTACTTTTTTCTACCTGTTTGGATTATTCTGTTCAGTATTGTGGAATAAAACAATGGACTAATGTTACACTACAGCAGGCTGAGCAGGGACAACAACTGGTGAGTGAAACATGCACATTTAGTCTTTATTAACTTAAATTATAGTTATGAAGAAATCAGTCAGACTGTTAGATTAATGTGTTGTTTAACTCCCTGTTTACTTTATCTCGGCACCCATCTGTGCACATTTTGACCGTGGCATGAGCAAGACGCAGGGCGTGCCTGAGGAGTTATCTGTAGCCTCCAGTACCTCCTCATTTCAAAACAGAAACCAAAATAAGGTGGCAGTTGGCTGGAGAAGATCACTAGATAACAACCTACTTGCTCTTGGCTATATCGTATGTTATTTCCAGTAAATATCAAAAATAAAACGTGTGTTTTCTGATAAAAAAAAAAAGTAAGAATGTAGGAAGATAACAAGTACTACTAACCCATCTTTGAGGTGGTTACGTCTCCAGCTCCAGTCTGATCTGGAGCTCACAGCTGATATGTTCCTGGTTTGTTTACATGATGTAACAGAAATGCAGATTTAACGTATTCAGTGGACAGAGAGCGTCAGATGCGCGATGCAGAGCGATAGTCGGACGCTCTCATCCAGTTAGGAAACGGTGTTAGTTTATAACCTGTTTTTGTGGACATAACAGCATGTGTATGCGTGCATGCGCACCAGTGCGCATAAGTGGCAGTATGTATACACCTCTCTGTCAGTTTATTTCTTTCATGAAACATGATAATGTTAAAGATACACTTAATAAAGGCTATATGAGGTGAAAAAAAAATGCCCCCCCTGTCAAAGCTGATTGCCCGTCCGCCCCTAACACTCTGGCGCCGACCCTGTGCGAGCGCGCATATCATATGCGAGCGCGCATGGGAAACCGACCTAGTAGATTTACAGTCCCTTTAAAGTTTGACATTTTGGGAAATATGCTGATTCACTCTCTGGCAGAGAGTTAGATGAGAAAATGTATGTCACGGAGCAGAAACAACAGGAACAAAACCAAATGCAGTTGAGGAAGCAGGATTATTTCATTGATTTAATGAAGGCTGATAGAGTTGACAGGTGGCGAGAGTCCAATCAGGAAGGTATCATGCAGGTATGTGACAGGGAGTAATACATCACACAGCACACAATGACAATCTGACAAGGGGAACAAAGGAAGTGGACTGGTGAGTAAAAGAGAGAACATGTCTGTAATGAGGCTACAGCTAGCAACTTAGCTCAGCTTAAAGACGAGAAACAGCTAGCCTGGCTCTGTCCGAAGGTAGCAAAATACACCTCCAACGCTAAAAACAAATAGCATGTTAGCTTATAACTTGTTTAATCTGTTCGAAAACTGAAGTGTAAAAGCAACATTTTCTTCAGTGACTTCCTGGAGTCTCCACTGGTTGCCCGGAAACTGCACATAACTGACACACCCCATAAAACCACAAATGGTTGTTTTCTCACGCTCTCTGGTGGATTATAGCAAAGATCATAACAACAACATATATAAACAAGATATAATATATTAAGTAGTGAGCTTTAGATGTGCTGGAAGGTGGATTTTGTTACCTTTGGACAGAGCCAGACTAGCTGTTTCCCCGTTTACAGTCTTTATGCTAAGCTAAGCTAACCAGCTGCTGGCTGTAGCTTTATATTTACTATTCGGACATGAAAATGGTATCAACTTTCTCATCTAAGTCTGCCAGAAAGTGAATAAGCATGTTTCCGAAAATGTCAAACTATCGTTTTAAATCGAATCACTGATTACAGAGCACATAGCACTTGATTACATGAAAGAAACACTGAAAATGGGTTGGGTACGATAAGGTTTTTCTCCAGAGTCCTCCACATAGACTGTGTATTGGACGTAGTCCCTGTGACGTCACCCATTGGTTTGTGAACAGCCGTTTTGAAGCTCGAGTTTGGTATTTTGGCCGTCGCCATCTTGGTCTTTTGCAACCAGAAGTGACACGAGAGGGTGGAGCTAAGTACAACTGAACGCTGAATAAGACATTTTTAGGTGACCAAAAAAGTTATAATTAACTTTCATGAACTGAAAACACACTGTGAAAGGATTAAAGTTGTAAAATGGAAACAACGACAACTCCCAGACCGGACAACTCCGTGGTAGCGACCTGTCAGTTACAAGGTAGCCACGCCCTAAAGTATACCCTGCTTTATGGTCTATTTGACCCTAAATGGGATCATAATTTACTAAATGAACATCATGCTGTATTGAAGAAGACTTGAAACTAGCGATTGAGACCATAAACTCATGTTTACAATGTTTACTGAGGTAATAAATCAAGTGAGAAGTAGGGTAATTTTCTCATAGACTTCTATACAATCAGACTTCTTCTGGCAACCAGAGGAGTCGCCCCCTGCTGGCTATTAGAGAGAATACAAGTTTAAGGCACTTCAGCATTGGCTTCACTTCTCAGACCCGGAGGTTGCCCAATGGTCCCCCATAACATTTTAAAAATTAAGAATAAGAAAGTCCAGAGAGATAATGAGACAAAGAAAAGTTGATTTTAGTTTGAGGCCTCACCTGTGTCGGCTGTGCTGGGGTGGAACAGCGTGTTCGTGTAGGTGACAAACTGCAGCTGTCGGTTCAGGTTCGGCAGGAGGCTGCTCGACAGAGTCATGTGCATCTCGCCATCACCTTTGATTTTCACCCCGTCCGCCTCTGCTGCCACGTTCAGCGTTCCCAGCGTGGCAGTGATGTTTATCTGCAGCGAGATGGAAAGAAAATGTAGGGATAAAAGCACAGCAGATATCTAAAATATGTAAAAGTAAAAGACTGAAAGACTTACTGAGTAGTGGTCTCTGGGAAGGTCGTGTAAGGCCAAGCCTGAAAGCATAATAATGACAGACTGAGTTGCCACAGCACATTGGGACAAATTTAATCCACTTCCTGTCAGCAGAAATGAAAATAAGTATATACTTTCTAACGCGTTAACCCACTGACATTTTTGTTGGTATTTGCTCTCTGTTTCCTGATTATTTGTGCTAAACACAAATGCTCATTATGTCATGCAGATAAGGGAAATCCAGTGTGCTTTTCGTACACCGGACAATTCAATTAAATAAATTCAATAATCTCATCTGATACAGAAACACTGTGCTACCAATTGTTGGACAGCAATCAAATTTAACAAATAAGTCTTGACTCTATCTGAAGTCTCACCTGGGATGATGATTGTTCTCATGGGTCGTACCTCCACCCCCTGTGTTGGATACTGTAAGGGATTGTTAGCCTCTGCAATGATGAGAAGATCTGCAGTTGTCTGTGACCTGAAGGGGGGAAAAGATCCACATCAGGAAGATGCATACTGCAACCTACACACGACATGCATCCACAAGCATAGACAGGAAGAGGATAAGTGGACAAATACACTTAAATCCAGTGAGGATGTTTTTTTGCTCTTTTAAAACACAAACAGCAGAGATAGTTCTGTAGCAGCTATAAATAAAAGACCTTGTCACCTGTGACTTTGTTCTTGGCTGAAAAAAATATTTTAGGTATCAAGGGAGCTAGTCTAGGGAAGAAAGAAGAGGAGTAATGTGATTTTTCCATTTTGATCTGTTAATTGCTGTTGTGTTCTTGTGTGTGCACTTTATCATGTTTTCTCCACTAGAGAGCACTTTATTATGTTTTCTCCACTGGAAGGGCACACTAGAGAGCACTTTATTATGTTTTCTCCACTGGAAGGGCACCCTAGAGGGCACTTTATCATGTTTTCTCCACTGGAAGGGCACCCTAGAGGGCACTTTATCATGTTTTCTCCACTGGAAGGGCACCCTAGAGAGCACTTTATCATGTTTTCTCCACTGGAAGGGCACACTAGAGAGCACTTTATCATGTTTTCTCCACTGGAAGGGCACCCTAGAGGGCACCATATTGGAAGTGCATCCTGCTCTTCAACGATAATTGACATCTCTTTTACGGCGCTGCTGCTTACCTCTTCTGGAAACTCTGGTACTCTTTGGCCCGTCTCCTCTTCATTTCTTCCAGCTCGGAGGCCTCGAAGGCGGTGTGCAGCGGGTGAGCTGACACCCGCGGGAACAAGATTTGGGCGAAGGGCAGGTTCACTCCTCCACTCTCACCCTCACACACGCATCCATTACGTGCCAACAAGCTGGATGGATCATCGGAAACACATGCATGTGAGGAAATCAGGTTTTAGCTGCAGCTCTGTTGTGCTGAGGAGTTTATAGATGGAATAAATTAACAGGTTAAAAAATGAATTACCTTGCCACACTGTCCCTCACGTGAAAGGGGATGTTGCCTAATCGGTGGTCTAGTTCTGGGAGCCTCTCCTCCAGATGCCTCTCCACAATTGGCCGCTGCCACACATCCACTGTGGTGTAAGCCCGAGTGGGCCATGAATGGAGGAGGGCCAGCACCAGCACCACAGACGCCAGGATGGCAAGCAACACCGTCTTTCTCAGGGAGCGCATCCTGAAACCTGACGCAGACATATGTATGTTGAAAGATGTAGGCCTACTGGTTTGATTTGATTTGATTTGATTTGATTGTATTACGGTTCCCCATTAGTTCGTGCCATAGTAACCAGCTTATGTTCCTGGGGTCCACATGGACCATATCAAAGAGTATAGAAGCAAAGAGACAAAACTACAGTGTTTTTTTGACAACAGCCGCTGCCGCCGTTTTAGACTGAAAATGCTTATTATATCTATAATATTTTATTGTTCAACACTGGCCATTTCTGTAGAATATGACAATAGATTAGAAATTAGAAATAATTTTGTTTTACTTTTGTACGGCACTTTTTAGTTGGATGTTTTACTGGTGCCTCATTCAGTCCAAAATGGCTTAAGTGTAGCTTTGCTGCTGGCCGCTAATGTTGCAATGTAATGAACAATTGACTTTCACTTCTTGGCAATATACGTTCTTTGACCATAGTCACACGGCTGCCATTTTGCTCTTACGTCACGCTCAGGGTGGGAATAATCTCTGTAAACTAGACAGACAGCTATAGCTATATAGCTATGGTGACGATTGACAGATGACTAATGACTTGGTAGCAGCACTATTACAGTCAGGGAAAAGTCACAAATTCACCTGGTAAACAAACACATAAGCACATAACGTTAGTTAATGTTTGTGTTAGCAACCGTAAGCTAATATGAAGCTTCAGCAGTCTCAGTTAGCCAATGTGGACAAGTGGACAACTTCCAAAGTTCCAGTCAGTTTCTGTGTTACAATCCACCGCAGCTCAGCACATAAAAACACTGTCGGGGGAAAACAGAAGAAGGACAGACTGGATGTTGTCCCCAATCATAAATGTGAACAGTATGTAAGACAGAATGAAAAACTCTGTCTCCAGAGCTGCGGAGAATTCTTCAGATGCCATGTGGTTACATTTATCGTGGAGCCACTTAGTGCTGAGAAAGGAAATGGATGTAGATTAAAAAACTGCACTCTAGATGGTATCTGACATATCAGTGCTGCTCTGTGTGGTGTCGTAAAATGTTCTGGCATCTAAAATGCAGCAATAATCAATCAGCAATATGGCTTCTAAGCTGTTGTTTAACTGTGCTCACCACATTTAAAACACTGGTTTTGCACAGGCAGGAGTACAAGTGATATTCATACAACCAGGGATAAAATACATAGTTTGGCACTAGCCTGTTGGGTTAGTTAGCAGAATGAAGTTTCAGAGCAGCTAGCTCAGCATGTGTAAAACTAGAGTTACCATTTTACAGTGGTAGTTAATGAACAAATACATCTGTAAGTTCTCTTCTCTCGTCTCTTCGTGTCCGCTACATCTATTGAGTGCAGATGTTTCTCTTTTCACAAACTTGCCAGAACACGTACCTTCCAGCTGTGGTGAACAAACACTCTATTTCTGCTCTGAATGTTTATGAGATATTACTGATGATATAATCTGACCAAATCACCGCCAAATGTCTGAAGATATTTTCTTTCTTTAAACTTCTCAAACACCACCATCTGTCCACAGTTTTAACTGTTTGGGTCTGTAACTTTTGAACTCTTTTCCAGTTCAGTGAGCCAAGAGGAGTCAAACATTTCAGCCAATTCATATGGCCACCATATTGAAATTTTCTCTTTTTCAGCTATGAAAAGATGTTAAAGGAATAAATGAAAAGGATGCCTTTATTACGACCTTTCAATAGATACTCCTGTTTGTTTTGCTGTGACATAAACAAGACATAACGCTCTGTGCACACAGAAATCCTCTTGTACCTGTCGATGTGGAATTGCTGTTTGTGGCTACAAGTTACTGCAAACACCTTATGGTTTGTGGAATTAAAATCTCTTATACCCAATTAGCAAATTCTTTAACTTCTCTTCTCTCCATTCCCAGCCCTGAATGTGTGATTAATAAGTAAGAAAATTTACCCAACTGCCTCTATCCAGTCAGTGAAAGGGCATCCTCTGTAGGCACCTGCATCTCCAGAAACCATGTAGATAGTCACAGAAATGAGTTAACACCTTCCCCATCTGGAAGCAAAAAGAAATAAGCCAAATGAATCATAAAATATAGGATTAAAAAAAAGCATTACAACATCACAGACTAGCTTCAAAGGAAGACAAATTGCGTGCGAAACTGCACGAAGCAATTGCATCATCACATAAAACCATAGTGGAGCATCCATATGGTGCTTCACCAGCTGCTTGCTTGGTCTTACAGCCCCCAGGGGAGATCCTGCAGGGTTTGGGGGGGTGACCAATTTAGCTTTACGGTGGCAAGATAGAAAAAATCAATAAGATAGGACTGTTGAGCAGCCAATCAGCTGGGCTGTTTTGGACCCCTGCACTTAAACATCTCTCAAAGGAAATCTCAAAGTGCTCCTTCTAAAAGTCTCTATTAGTGATACAGGATACATTATAGACATATAACTCATATTTACCAAAGTCACTAGTGTCACTTCCTTCACAGACTCAAAAGAGAGTGACATTTAAACATCTGCACATGATTTCTCTCCAAAACTAGGGATGCACCGACACCAATATTGGATATCGGACCGATACTGACTCAAATAGCTGGATCGGGTATCGGGTATCGGTGACAATGGGGCCAATCTATTCAATTGAATTCTATGTTTATATACTAAAAACATTATAGACTGGAGACTTTTTGTTACATTTTGTTTTACAAAGTCAAGAAAGCAATGTTTAAGTCAAGCCTGACATTAGACTGTCTTACATTTAAAAAGGATGATCCCGGTCACTTCCACACAGTGAGCTATACAGCTTATAAATTAAACACTTGGATCGGTACTCGATATCGGCCGATACCCAAAGCCCAGGTATCGCTATCGGGACTGAAAATATTGGATCAGTGCATCCCTTTCCAAAACTACATATAGAGAAGACCAGTTCTCTGTTTACCACAACAAATTAATATGTCTTACAACTGCAAAGTTTATCCAGTAACAGAGGATTGTGTTAATTTTACAACCAGACCTTTGGATCCAGAATTCTTTCGCTTGTCATCTGCATGTCACAGTAGACTATTTAGACATTTCACAGCATGAAAAATAAGTAAAACCACACAATTATGTATCACAGAACTCTTCAAAACTGCAGATTTTAACAACAATTTAGTGGCCAAAAACTAATGTAAGTCAGCTTTTATTGTCACACATGTTGTTTTTTGTACACAGCACAGCACACAGTGAAATGTACTCTCTGCATTTAACCCATCCTAGTATTAGGAGCAGTGAGCTACTATATAGATACCCGGGGAGCAGTTTGGGGGTCCGGTGCCTTGCTCAAGGGAACCCCGGCAGTGCCAGTTCACCTACTGGCAGTGCCCAGTACCAGCTACCAGTCCACAGTCCGTACTTGGTCCATGTGGGGACTTGAACCGGCAACCCAAACCAAGTCCCTATGGACTGAGCTACTGCCACCCTTATTATTATTATTATTATTATTTAATAACCGATTGCTTTAAGAAGATAACATGATAGAATAGAAATAGAATAGAAAATACTTTATTGTCTGCTTTTCGTGTACAAAAGGCAGAAATTTGTCTTTGGTTCGCATGTGCAAAAAACTGCTATTAAAAGAGTACATTAAAACATCATATCACATCCACAATACACCAATGGAAGCTATACATTAAAAAGGAGCACAATGTAGGACTGAATCAAGGTTAAATAAATATATATAAAGTGCTGTGTGCTGAGGTAGCATGATATAATCATATCTCCGAGATCAGATGATAATATCCAGTTATTGCTCAGCTCAGGCTATAATACAAGATTCAAGATTCAAGATTCATTTGATTGTCATTTCACTGAGTATTTGCATACACAGAAGAAGGAAACTAAATATTGTTTCTCCCAGCTCCCGTCAGTGCATTAAAAAGGATAGAATAAATAAGTATTAAAATTAACAATACCTAAAAATAAAATAAGTAAACGTTTCAGACACAATTTCGCACAATTTGCAGTCATACACCCAATTTGCAGTCGTGTTTAGCAGCAGAGAAAAGTGCATTTATGTCCATAGTAAAGTGCTGTTTTGTATTACTGTTCCAAAAGTTGGCTTTGACATGTGACTAGCTTTAAAAACGGTTTCTGTGTTAATGCTGTGTGTGTGGGGAGGGGAGAGGAAACAGTCCATTTACAAACCAAAGAATATGAGGAAAAGGAAGAATATGAAGTTATCATCATCAGTCTTTTTTAAGTGTGTTCTGTTAAACTTGCTAATCCAACCCACAGCCCTTATAGTGGCATTGTGCTACAGCCCTGCCTGCTTATGGATTCATATTGTGCATGATGATGGTGGAACCATCCTTAAGACATATACAGTAGATAATAGAGAGGTGAGAGATGATCTGAGGTCATGATGAGGAAATGTCCACAGGCCAATCACTATAATACTGTATAGCTATTAGTTGTGCTGCTGTTTGTAATGAACCTAAAAACAAGCCTACACTGTTCTGGGACCTGATCTGCACATGTGAAGCTTGTACATTGTACATGATTGTAAAATCAGTGAATTAGCTCTGTTCTTCTCTCACATGTTGTTATGGTTTGCATTCTGTGCTTGTAGCCAGCTAGAGACAGACATTTTTGGGAAAAGTGTCAAGAAGTCAATTATAGCCTTTTTTCCTAACAAGTGCCTTTAATTGTATTTAGTGTGACTATTCCTATGTCTGTAACCTGCTAAGTCTATTCATCTAGGCAAAAAAATAATGTTTATTAAAATGTATGTAAAAAATACAACCTAAATAGTGCATTAAAACAAATCAGTAAGATAATGTAAAAGAAAGGTGAAAAACAGCTATATAATGTATCTTTAAACAGTAAATTCACTGTAACATACTGTGAAATTAATAAAAAACAACCAGTTCAAACTGTATTTTTCATTAACAGTACAAAGCTGTAAATTTCAGCGACAGTATAATAATGTTAATTTTACAGTAACATAAAGGCAACCCTGCTGCCAGTTCTTTACTGTTATTTTACTGGGACATTGTTAACAGTGTGCTAATCCAACCCACAGTCCTTCTTATAGTGGCATTGTGCTACAGCCCTGCCTGCTTATGGATCCATATTGTGCATGATGATGGTGGAACCATCCTTAAGACATATACAGTAGATAATAGAGAGGTGAGAGATGATCTGAGGTCATGATGAGGAAATGTCCACAGGCCAATCACTGTAATACTGTATAGCCTATTAGTGGTGCTGCTGTTTGTAATGAAGCTAAAAACAAGCCTATGAGGAGGTATAAGGAGCTGTGGACATGCAGACAGACAGAAAGAGAGATCTGTGGGTCCCTCCCAAAGTGCGCGTGACAGATTTGTTGCCTCATTCGCATCCTGAATATTAAATTACCGCATTTTTATTCTGCATCACCTCTCCTTACTGTCCTTAAACAGAAGAAAAATGCCAAAGGAATCTGTCTAGCGAATAAATAGCCTATACGATCAGATTGGCCTATATTGTCGCAGGGGGAAAAAAAAAACATGTACTGAAAGCTTGATGTGTCTTTCGATTAGGCCTACATTCCTTACATGCTGAATCACATCTCCTGCAAAACGACAGTCTATTGCATTCAGGCCTTTTTTTTATCGCATAATTATTTGGCTCCGAAATGGTCCCCGCCTTTCTTTTCTCTTTTCTTCTCATGTTTTTGCCTGGTGGAGAGAAACCGTTACCCAGAGCTGACACAAATAACGCGCAGAAGACACAAAAATAAGCATATTATTATTATTATTATAATTATTATAGTCAAATCATAAGGAGAGGGAACTCACCTCAGTTCAAAGACTCACACAGTGTTTCACCTCCTCCACCGCCTGCATGGAGGTCGCCCTTCTTAAAGAATGTGTCTCCTCTGTGGTCTTTGCAAATGGGATTAGATGTGCAAAAATGGAGCAGCCAGGAGACAAATAAGGCGGCCGCACATCACAGCTCTGCTCTGCTCTGCTCTGCAGGCAGCGGACGGACGGACTCTCCTCCTGCAGCAGCAGCAGCAGCACCGCGCCTCAACACAACACAGCGGTCAATCAGCAGAGCAGCAGCAGCATCATGGAGCTCCCATATGCAACATATTATAGCACATACAAGTCATGCATTCTATCATGCAAACATGTTCCAACAACTAGACCTAGCTTCATAAACATAAACCAACAATAATGTGCGTGTGTGTGTGTGTGTGTGTGTAGATGGGTGGGTGTGCAGGGTCTGTGCAGATATGTGTGTTTTTGACGGTCTGCCTCCATTCTGGCTATATTATGCATATATATGTTCCAACAACTAGACCTAGCTTCATAAACATAAACCAACAATAATGTGCACGTGTATGTGTGTGTGTGTGTGTGTAGATGGGTGGGTGTGCAGGGTATGTGCAGATATGTGTGTTTTGACAGTATTGTAATGTATATATAATGGTATAACATTAAACATAAACCAACAATAATGTGCATGTGTGTGTGTGTAGATGGGTGTGCAGATATGTGTGTTTTGACACATTTTGCCTCCATTCTGGCTATATTATGCAAATAATTAATTTTGACACAAGTAGCTATACAACACTTTTAAAAAAAGTATTTAACATTTATTTAACCTTTATTTAACCAGGTTAGTCCCATTGAGATTAAGAACCTCTTTTCCAAGGGAGACCTGCCTGCATGGCCAAGACGGTCAGCAGCAAGAACACAAAGTTGCAGACACACAGACACAAATAGAGATAAAATACAATTCACAAACACTAAACGCACTAAAATTTGCATTAAAAGAGAACTATCTAAAGACAAACGGAGGGGGACAAAAAGGAACTTTTCTGGGAGTCAGAACTTTTTCATTTTATGGTACCAATGTGTGGTGAAGAAGTTTATATTTAGACTTTTATTCTTAGAAAAACAGCTAGTGTGGTGTTACTAAATAAGAAAATAATCCGCATGATTGTAATTAGGGCCATAATTGGCTTGTATTACCAGCCAATGGTGTCTGTACCAATGTGTGCGTTTATTTTATGTAAAGCCGTGTTGCGTTGTTTACAGTAGCAGTGCTTGTTATGTTATTAAAGCAGAGGCGCCGCCCACTCACTCTGTGCCGGTGTTGTAAACTCACTCACCCCCAGAACTGTGACAGACACAAAAATCAGCCAATGAGAGAACAGCGCTTCATCTCATCGACCAATCAGAGAGCAGCGCTTCTCTCATCGACCAATCAGCTGCCACCACGTCACAGCGTTCTGTGTTTTGTTGCTGTCAAGACAACTGTGTGATGAAGAGAGTGTAATCATGGCCATTTCCTCGATACGGTGGCTAAACAGACTGTACGTTTTCTTCTCGATATGTCCACTCTGTGTGCCAGCCTTCTTGAATCTAGAAGAGCTGAATGAGATGAAATACGGGATTCAGATTCTTCCCGATCCCGTCATGTTGGGGCAGGTGAGTGAGGAGGAAGCTAACTGTTAGCATGCTAGCTAGAGAGTAGGCTACCGTTACCTAGCTACTGTTACATATCTTCCTTTAACGTTACCAGGGCGACTAATGAATAACCTGTTTGTTAACTAGTTGAGTTGAGGATTTAAGATGTACAATTTGCTTGCAAGTCACACGAGGAAGCGTTAAAGTTATTTCCATGTGAGCTACGCAGCAATTCATCGTTGACAGCTGTCACAACAACACAACCTGCAGCTTCCTCACTTATTTATTTATTTATTTTTATTTAACCTTTATTTTAACCAAGGCTGACCCCTATATGAGAACTATTAGGACTTTAAGAAGTTTAAACATGCACTATCTGCCTTTAAACATGCACTATCTGCAACCGTCTTGGACTCTAACCACTGGTGCACTTTACACTTACTTTACACTATACACCCTATATACCACTTACTTTACACTATTCATCCTATATACCACTTACTTTACACTATACACCCTAAATACCACTTACTTTACACTATACATCCTATATACCACTTACTTTACACTATTCATCCTATATACCACTTACTTTACACTATACATCCTATATACCACTTACTTTACACTATTCATCCTATATACCACTTACTTTACACTATACATCCTATATACCACTTACTTTACACTATTCATCCTATATACCACTTACTTTACACTATACATCCTATATACCACTTTATAGAATGCACACATGTACATATTACATTTATTTATTGCACATACTACATTTATTTATTGACGGACTGTACACACTATGTTCACCCATTCACTCTGTATCTTTTTTATCTCTATTATTGTTTTTATAATTTTTGTATACCTTTACCTCTCCTGTGTTTCACTCTGTTTGCTGATGTTGCTGCTTTGACACATGAATTTCCCTCTGGGGATTAATTAAGGTTCATTTTATCTTATCTTATCTTATCTTATCTTATTTAACCAGGTTAGTCCCATTGAGATTAAGAACCTCTTTTCCAAGTGGAGACCTGGCCAAGACGGTCAGCAGCAAGAACACAAAGTTAAAGTTGCAGACACAGACACACAAATAGAGATATAAAATACAATTCACAAACACTTTAATGTTACTAAGGGCGACTATTGAATAACATCTCTGTTAACTAGTTGAGTTGAGGATTTAAAATGTAAAATTTGCTTGCAAGTCACACGAGGAAACGTTAAAGTTATGTCCATGTGAGCTACGCAGCAATTCATCGTTGACAGCTGCCACAACACAACCTCAGCTTCCTCACTTAGCTAGTTCTTTAGATTGTGACTAAACCAACGAAAACAGTTGCAAAATCAGGTGGTTATGAAGCTCAAGTACTGTGTTGATGTATGGCATTGTCACACTTCAAGATACTGCAGCTGTCATGACAAGTGTTTCTCATTTATTTAGATTTAGATTTATTTAGATTTACCGAGCACTTTCACCAGATGACTATGGTCCCCTTGAATCTCTTTGTCAATGCATTGATCAAATCAATAGCTGGATGTCTCAAAACTTCCTACAGCTGAATAAGGACAAAACTGAAATTATCTTATTTGGGAAGAAAGATGAGAGAATTAAGATTGATAATCATCTGAACACAAAGGGACTTAAAGCAAAGGATGTGGTCAAAAATCTTGGTGTTTTAATCGACAGTGATCTCAGCTTCAATAATCAAGTGAAAGCGATAACCAAAGCAGCTATTTACCACCTTAAAAACATAGCTAAACTTAGAGGTCTTATGTCAAAGCATGACCTGGAAAAACGTATCCATGCTTTTATCTCGAACAGAGTCGATTACTGCAATGGTCTCCTCACGGGCCTACTTAAAAAGACCATCAAACAGCTTCAGATGGTGCAAAATGCAGCTGCTAGAGTTCTTACAAAAACCAAAAGAACTGAATAAATCACTCCAGTACTTAAGTCCCTACACTGGCTCCCAGTAAGTCACAGAATTAAATTTAAAACACTACTGCTTGTTTACAAATCACTAAAGGGGGTAGGTCCAAATTACCTCTCAGATATGCTTCAGCAGTACACACCTACTAGACCTCTAAGGTCACTGGGAAAACATCTATTAGTAGTACCCAAGGTCAGAACGAAACATGGTGAGGCTCCTTTTAGCTGCTACGCTGCTCAACTGTGGAACAAACTTCCAGATGAGGTCAAAGATGCACCAACAGTGGCCACTTTCAAATCTAGACTCAAGACCAAACTGTTCTCAGACGCTTTTCTTAATTTATCAAATGCTGCACTTTACTGTCTATTGATTGTTTTTATTATCCTTTTAATTGTTTTTCTTTTAACTTATACTTTTATATTCTTTTATTTTCGTTTTTATCTTATGCACTTTGAGCTCTTTTATCTTGCTTTTATATATGTAAAGCACTTTGAATTGCCTTTGTGTATGAAATGTGCTATATAAATAAACTTAACTTGCCTTGCCTTGCCTTTAGACCAAGACAGAGGAGGTTATGACGGTGTCCAGTAAATACAAGCAGCTGTATGAATGTCGACTTCCAGCCCAGGCCGTCTGGTTTCATCAGGACCCTGCCTCTGAGCCCGACTCACAAGGGTACACCGGGCCCGACATCCCAGACCTACTCAGCCCAATGCACAATGCCCAGTGTCTAGTGAAGGTTAGTTCTCAACTTCTCATCTGTGGGATCTAATAGTCAAATGCTTAAAGGTCCCATATTATAAAAAAAGTGAGATTTTCATATTTTTTTTTATATAAAGCAAGCTTAAGTGTTATATAAATACTGTGAAAGTATCGAAATACTCAATCCACAGGGAAATACACACAGCCCGTATTCAGAAACTCTGAGTTTGAAACAAGCTGTCAGGATTTCTGTCCATTTGTGATGTCACGAATATACAATATTTAGACCCTTGACACAATTTTAAACGTAAACATTCTAAATGTGTCCCAGTTTAATACTGGTTGCAGTGTATGTAAATGTCATCAGTTGACAGGAAGTGAACATGGACCCAAGCTGTTGCCTAGCAACGCAATTCTGTTGCAATTTCGTCGCACTTCCGTCGAAATGCGCTAAAATGGAGCGTTTCAGACAGAGGGTAAATACAGGCATATTCAGGGCGACAGTATGAGGAATATAAAGTTTTCTTTGAACATTACAGAATGTAAACATGTTCTAGTAGAAACACAAAATACAAGTATGAACCTGAAAATGAGCACGATATGGGACCTTTGAGCTGTTTAGAAACTAATTTACCTATTTTATCCATCCAAGGCAGAGCTATTTTGATGCAAACTGTATCACTGACCACACCTGTCACTAAAATGCATTTTGGCTTATTCAAGCAGATGGCTACAAATGCATGTGTGAATGCACAAAAAACACATCCAGAAAGCACTGGAATCTGATCACTCGAGCCATATTTAATGACGTGAATGTTGTCTGTGACTTGATATCCACTGTAGTGTGAAAGTTAGTTTGTCTGTGTTAGTTAAAGCTGCAGTGGGTAGAAATGGAGCAAATATGATTTAAAAAAGTTGTTTTTATAAACCGGTCACTCTATCCTGACATGTACATGAGACAGGTAATCTGGAAAAATCATGTGCTTCTGTGTCCTCCGGTGTCCTCCGGTACTCCTACTAGCATCTGCAAGATTTCACAGACTGAAGGAAAAACAACCAATCAGAGCCGAGCTGGAGCCTGCCGTCTCTGAGCAGCTGTCAATCACTCGCAATTTCCGATCAAACGGTCAAACTAGGCAGCGCTGATCAAATATTAATCAATATTCTGTTACTGTAATACCTATTTCTCACCTCAAATGTTTTCAGAAAAATCTTGTAGTGTACTGTTTAGCTGTAAATTGATAAAGTTTGTGACCCGGCAGCCATGTTGAGATAAGTTGAGGAAATACCAAGCACCGCCCACCAGCCGGAGCAAACTTTCTCATTTCTCAACATGGCTCTTACAGTGTATATGATACACATTTTTACAACTTCTGTCAACTTTGCAGTGTGCATAAAAAGCTCAAGGAATACAGAGAGAAAAATAATTTGTACATGCCATACAATTCAGACAGGGTTTTCAGGTCCATACACAAAACAAGATACCAGTGAGCAAACATAGGCCCTGTTTAGACCTGGCATTAACATGCGCCCTGAGTGATCCAAACAGAAGTGGACAGCTTTAAGTACGTCTGTTCTTACCTGGCGTTAGAATGCGTCTCCAGGGGTGCCACGGTAGCTCACCTGGTAGAGCGGGTGCCCAATGTACTCAGGCTGAGTCCTTACCGCAGCGGTTAGAATCTGACCTGTGGCCCTTTGCTGCATGGCATCCCCTCTCTCTCTCCCCCTTTCATATCTATCAGTCCCTATCCAATAAAGGCAAAAAAGACCCCCCCCAAAAAAAGAATGCGTCTCCACATGCGTCTCCAGTGACTACTTGTAATTGGATCTCACTTCCCCGCTCTATATGCAAATAAACACATAGTAAACACATGGCTAATACAGCAGACGTTGTGATGTAATATTACATGAATGTCAGTAGTGATATCCTACATATTTGTGAATTTGGGTCAATTTTATTAACATCAAAATAAAAGGTTATTGTACCGGCAGTCCCCGGCACCGCTGCCTTTGCCAGACAACAGTGGGGTACAGAGCTTCAGAGAGCTGGGGATGAGAGCAAGCGAGCAGGGTGGACGGGTGTCAACTCCGTGGAAAGCACCGGAACAAAGACACATCTCTGACATTATGATAATAATGCACTTCGCCTGCCTAGCCTGATAGTCTGTAGATATGTAGCCTATAGATAAGATATATTTTAATAAAATACAGTACAGGATACAGTAGAGCACAGAAGCCGTTTCCATGCTGCGAGGCAGTCAAGCACTCGCGTCTGTCCGTCTATTCATCTGAGGGGCGCAGAGACCCGCGGATCCCAGCGGGACGTAAGTTGAGTTGGCGGTCCTTAATGTGGCCCAGGACACATTCACGTACACACTGCTAAAACAATGTGGCCGTATGTGGCCCAGACCACCTCTGAATGTGGTCTGAGTGATCAGATCTCAATGCGTCCTCAATACGTCTTGAGTGTGTTTACACCTGTACTTAGAGCTGTCCACCTGTGATCGGATCACTAAGGACGCATGTTAATACCAGGTCTGAACAGGGCCATAGTCCTATTATTCAAGTGTATGGCAGAACATATATATACTAATATGTATTTTTTCTGTTTAGTGCTTGAAGTGACATCAGATCATGACTGTTCTCTTAATGCATTTGAAACGTGTTTTGATGTGTGGACAAAACTGGATCTACAGTTGACACAATGCTGATATATCTGGAAGCAAAGTCTGAACAGGGCCCCTGAAATTATGTAACATTCATACATGTGGTATTTCCAGTAAAACCACAGTCCTGTGTCCTAACTCAGTGCCGCACTTTGAGCAGATACTTAAAACAGGAAATGGTTACTTATATTCACACACTGACTATGATGTATTCAAAATATACAACCCAAATGATACATTTTCAGCTACACAAGAAAGTGGAGTGCTAATGTAAACTGAACCAAAGTCCTGTCATTATGAAAAGGATGGAAGAGACACACGTCTCTGTATTGCTGCTTTATGTTTTCACTGGTTAATCTCAGAGTTAAGTTAAAGTTCCTCCAACAGAGATCCTGTTCAGTGTTATAGAAACAAAAAGGAAAAATAAGCACAATATCACTCTTGTGAAGTTATGTTCTTGTGAGGTACGGGTATTTAGCACTGTTTAGCAGTGGAATTTAAATATCTGTCTGTCCTCTGCTTACAAACCTTTATCTCTAGTGTGACTGCAGGGAAAGTGAACAATAGCCTTTGTTCCAAAACTCCTTGAAAATATGTACAAACGTTGCGCAGTCAAAAGGCAGTTATGAAAGTGAGTTGCTGGCATGATACAAATGTGTTCCGTCACTCGGTGCCACATCACATACTTATCTTCTCCATATCTCCTCAAAAGATGCCAGTGTCTGGTTGTTGCTTAAGAAACAAAGGCACTTTTGTTGCCACAAAAGGAGATTGTGGCTGTGGGACATAGTGAAAGAATCCTTCTATGCTTCCGCGCCAGCCGTGGTCGGAGGCATTACATTTTCGGGTTGTCCGTCCCATTCTCGTGAACGCGATACCTCATGCCTTGAGCGGAATTTCTTCAAATTTGGCACAAATGTCCACTTTGATTCAACTGATTCGATTTTGGTGGTCAAAGGTCAATGTGACCTCATGAACAAATTTTTGGCCATAACTCAAGAATCCATAGGCTAATTATGACAAAAAATTTCACACAAATGTTTAATAGGATGAAGTGATGACATTTCATATCTAAAAGGTCAAAGGTCAACTTCACTGCGACATCATAATGTTCCACAAAGACACTCTTCTGGCCATTATTCAACACCATAACTCAGGAACAGAAGGGAAGACCATATTTCACATTTGGTCAGATACTGAATTGGTGACACTAATCTTGGGTGTTTACCTTGTGGTGATTGTAGAGATCTTCTGTGCTGCCGGGTTGAAGATGTGTATGAAGCGTCCACGTTTTAGAATTTGTAGCTTCTTTGCAGCAACATCCTTATTTGAAGCATTGTCTGCTGTCATGGCTACAACTTTGTGTTTTATCAGAATTGTCTTTATTGGCCAAGCATGTGAACACATACAAGGAATTTGACAGTTTTTTGTCTCTCTCAATGAACTTGCACACTAATAGACATATAGCAGAACAAGAACCGTAACAAAGTCAAGTCAAATAAATTTTAGTTATATATCTCTATGTGACAAATCAAAAAATTGCTTCAAGGGGCTTAACAAGCTGTAGAGCAAACAACAACTCCATCCGAGGATGAAGCAGATCAATGGGTAAATTGCCGTTCACTGAAGAGAAAAAAAGATAACAGACAGCGCTGTGTGCTACCTTATTTACCGTGGGGTCCGCTTGCATTCGGGAAGGCACGTCCTGATTGGCCGGCTATGTTTATTCAAATTTACAGTGGGCGAATGCATGCTCATGATTGGAAAAGAGTGTTACCCATAGAGTCCAGTAGAGGGCAAAGCCTGTGTGAGTTAGAACAAATTAATACACTTTTAAGAAATAAAACATTAACCGTCATGGAAAAAGACACATTTATTTATTTAAGTGTGGCTATTGTTCTTCTAACTAAAGTGATCATGAGACTGGATGCATCAGGATCAACTCTGCTGAATCATTTCCTGAGGGAAACCCTGTAGTGCCGTCTTAACAGGAACTTAATACAGTCAGTACTTGTTTCTGCTGTTACACTCACTCAGATTGTAGCACATATGAACCAAATACTGGTGATCAACAACAGGAACAGCACAGTTGTTGCTGTTTAGTATCTTCCAGATGAAATAAAATAAAGTAAAAGTGTGTAGGTGGCATTTTCTGTGTAGTTCAAAGAATTACAAAGTGTAGCAGGTTTTTGTTAATACCTAATCAGACTCCACCAGAAGCTGAGGCTTTAATTTTTGTTATTTTGATTGAGATTGCGAGCATGTTTTGAGCCTTTTGTTAATTTTGTAGTCCTTCCTTAGCCTGTTTAGAAACATAACAATATGTGTATAATTTGTTTGAGTGTGTGGAATTCTAATAGGATGGTCAATGATATTGTTGATGACATTGAACAAGTGTCCTAGATGAAAAGGAAAATGTGTCAGCCAATTACTGTTTATTAAAATGTTGCCGTCTGTGTCTCCGGCAGACGAAGGACTGGTGGACATATGAGTTCTGCCACGGTCAGCATATCAGACAGTACCACCTTGAAGGTAAGAGTTTACCTCCGTGTTTTTAATCTACATTTTTCATGACAATCAATTTGACAGATGTTGTTTTTCTCTCCTCAGACACAGAAATCAAAGGGGACGTTCTCTTCCTCGGTTATTATGAATCTGAATTTGATTGGAGCAATGAAACAGCGAAGGTAAAGTTGCCTCAATGTTGTGGTTATAGTGGTTTTTCTTCATTCTTGATTCTTTTTCTTATTCTTTGTTTTCTGGTATACATTTAATAAAGTCAAAAATGGCGAATGCACAATTGTATGATATGAGCTGAACCTTTGAAGGGCATGACAGTAAGGGTTGCCATTGGCAACCATTTTGAGAAATTGGCAACCAATTCTTGGCCTTTGCTTGCCATCAGTGGTAACCACTTTTTAACATAAAAAAAATATGGACAGCAAACAGAAAAATGTGCACCTCAAAATAAATATTTATTTGATATTGGTAGCATTAGTGATATTTGAATATTGCTGTTATAGTCAACCAGAACCGGACAACGCTGCAAATGCGTTGGTGCGTTTACTCACGTGCGCACAGGCATCTGTTTTAGAGACAATTGCAAAGCAAATTAAGTTGTTTGACTGTGGGGCGAAAAGTTTGACTAACCCGTCAACATCACAAACGAATATGCAAATTAATTCAACTGACAAAGAACCAGATGAACCTGTGCTAATGGCTTATTCATGTGGTTATATGTTGACAATAGTAACAACAACAACAACATCAAGACTGAGTCATAGAACAAAGGAACCGGTTCCACAAGATGTTTTATCTTTATTTAATCAGGGGTGATTTACTGAGAGCAATGCTCTCTTTTTCAGGAACACAGTTCACACCCGGAAGCTGCCCAGTACAACCACAGTCTGATCTGCTGGCCACTGAGCAGCTCCACTGGAGCAGTTGGGGTCAAGGGCCTTGCTCAAGGGCACCTCAGTGGTGGTAATGAGGAAGGGGCAAGCGCTGCTTTTTCCCTTTCCCCACCCAGATTTATCCTGCTTGTCTGGGGGATTGTGCCACCCAAACTAGATTTTACATAGAGATTAGTTGTTACTAAAGATTTCCACCAACTAACTGCCAGGTGTAACTGCGTAGCCAACTGAACCAACTTACAAAACTAACTTGCTAATATACAGCCCATTTAGTGTGAAGATTGTAAGAAGTAAAATGAAATAGGTTTATCATATCTGACGCTTGACTAAAGTGCTGTTTAATAATGATGTAATCTGGGAACATTTTAAATTACATTTTATAAAAACATAGCACACTGTAGTTCAAATTACAAGATTTTGTGCTTAATGAGGTCATTTGGGTTTTGTAATCGGATATTTCCCTCTCACTCTAAACTATGTGAATACCACTGGTTCTGAAACACACATTAAGACAAAGTCATACCTGCAAATAAAACAAAGTCATACCTACATTTACAAAGTATTGTAACTTATTTTTAGAGGTAATGTTACAGCTTGTGATGCTGCAGTTTACATAGTTGATTGCTTTTGATTGGACAGTGCTGTTCCTACCAACCAGTTTACACGTTAGATATTTACCAGTGCAACCCGATTAAGTAAATCACTAGTTTGAGCTAGTAGTTCTGCCGTGTTCAGACCTGGTTTTAACATGCGTCCTGAGTGATTGGATCACAAGTGGACAGCTCTAAGTACAGGTGTGAACGCACATAAGACGCATTGAGGACGCAATAAGATCCGATGTTTCAGACCACATTCAGAGGTGGTCTGGGCCACATATGGCCACATTCTTTTAGCAGTGTGTACGCGAATGTGTCCTGGGCCACATTAAGGACCAACTTACTCTACTGACGTCCCGCTGGGATCAGCGGGTCTCTGCGCCCCTCAGGAGCACAGTCAAGTCAAGTCAAGCCAATTCTATTTGTATAGCCCAAAATCACAAATTTGCTTCAGGGGGCTTTACAATCTGTACAGGATACGACACCCTCTGAAAAAAAATAGACAGGCAGACGTCGGCGCTTGTCAGCTTCGCAGCATGGAAACGACCTCTTTGCTCTACTGTATCCTGTAGGTACAACTGATATCTGATCTATAGGCTACATATCTACAGACTATCAGACTAACGCAAAGTGCATTATTGTCATATTGTCGGAGATGTGTCGTGTTTTTGTTCCGGTGTTCATCACGGAGCTGACAGTCGCCTGTGTGCTTGCTCGCCCGTCCACTCGCTCGCTGTCTCTCTCATCCCCGGCTCTCTGAAGCTCTGTACGCCGCTGTTGCCTGGCAAAGGCAGCGGTGCCGGCGGCTCGGAGGTCCCCGGGGACCACCGGTACACCAACCTTTTATTTTGATGTTCATAAAATGTACCTGAATTCATGAATATGTAGGATATCACTACTGACATTCATGTAATCTTACATCACAACGTCTGCTGTATTAGCCATGTGTTTACTACGATCACAAGTGGCCACTCCAGGCGCATGTGGAGACGTGTTCTAATGCCAGGTGTGAATAGACGTATTTAAAGCTGTCCACTTGTGTTCGGATCACTCTGGATGCATGTTAATACCAGGTCTGAACAGGGAGAACTTCGAATTACAAACTTGGATTTACAAACTGCTGGTGCAACCCAATCCTACGCGTGTTTTTGGTGATTTACCAGCTTCCAGTAATGATGACTGTCTGTGAATCATTAGAAGTGGACAAACATCAGAAGCATCACATTTAACCTTTGGATGATGCACTGAACCTTCAAGAATATTGCAAATCAGTTTGGTTAAAACATCTTTTCTGTTTATTTCCCAGGCCTCCAAACTGCACAGGCTGAAGCGCTACCACAGTCAGACCTATGTAAATGGCTCAAAGTGTGACCTAAATGGAAATCCCAGAGAGACTGAAGTCCGGGTGAGACATTTGAATACAGGATTTATTTGAATTCCACGCTACCTGTGTGGTTTGGTCTGTTTTTCTTGTTTTTTTTTATGATTTCTGTTTTGCTACTCCAAACAGGTATGAATGAAGTCAGTGAAAATGTGCATGTTGTAACAAGTGATCTTCCGAAACACACCTAACTAATTGTACACTGATATTTACAGTTTGTGTGCGAAGAAGGCTCTGGTGACTACATTGCCCGAGTGGATGAGCCTCAGTCGTGTCGCTATGTGCTGACCGTTCATACCAGCCGTACCTGTCAGCACCCATTTCTGCGGCCGCCGTCCACTGCCAAGCCCCAGGGTATTGTTTGCCAGCCAGCACTAAGTGCCCAACAATATATGGATTACGTCAAGGCTCAAGTCTGTAAGTCAACAACAATGAATGAAATGAAATGACATGGTGTGACTTATCATTTGGAGAGAGTCTTGCTTCATGACTTTAGTGTTATATCCTGTTGAAGCAGGAGAATGCAAGCAGCAAGACATAATGTGGGAAAGGAGTATTTAAAAGTGTCAGATAGGAAGATAAAGGCATGCAACTTTTTGACATTTGTTGCTGAATAGGCGTTTGATTTATGAAATCTTCCAATGTCTTACATTATAACAATAAGAAATGTGTGACATGATTGTTCCTTCTTTCCCTCCCTCCCTCCTCCTCCTTTCCTCTGTCTGTTCCCAGCGGACACGAAGCGTAAAGTAGAGCAGATCTCAGAGGAGCTGAGGAGTCTTGATGAGATGTTGGCTGGTAATGAAGGGGCGGATGGAGCAGTGGAAGTAACTGCAGAAGAGACATCACCTGCACCCAGTGATGACCCGAACCAGTCAGACACAAAAGGTGCATTTTTTTACACTCAGAGCTGCAATCGGTAACTTTGAGGAAATATGATAATAAGTATTTTTTATAAAACTGTCGCTATATCCTGACCGTAGTGCATGAAATTATATTTTTCCTCTGTGTCCTCCTGTGCTACTACTGGCATTTGCAAGATTTCACCGTACCCAAAGAAAAACAACCAGTCGGAGCCGAGCTGTCTCTACAGCAGCTGTCAATCACTGCTCGCGAAACTCACAAACTCTGATAAAATGGTCAAATATGATATCAAATATGAATCAAGATTCTGTTACTGTAATTCCTATTTCTCGCATCAAATGTTTTCAGAAACATATTTTAGTGTTTCACTGTAAAATCATAGACTGCATATAAGAAGTGGACATAGTCATCGCGATATCACCCATTAGTTTGTGGACTGCCGTTTTGAAGCTCGAGTTTGGCATTTTGGCTTTCGCCACCTTGATTTTTGCAAACAGGAGTGAAACGAGAGGGGGAAGCTAAGTACAACTGAATGCTGAATAAGACATTTTTAGGCAACCAAAAAGGTTATAATTAACTTTCATGAACTGAAAACACACTGTGAAAGGGTTAAAGTTGTAAGACAAAAACACGGACAACTCCCAGACCGGACAACGCCGTGGTAGCGACCTGTCAATCACAAGTTAGCCACGCCCTAAAGCATACCCTGCTTTATAGTCTAGTTGACTCTAAATGGGACCATAATTTACTAAATGAACATCATGCTGTATTGAAGAAGACTTGAAACTAGTGACTGAGACCATAAACTCATGTTTACAATGTTTACTGAGGTAATAAATCAAGTGAGAAGTAGGGTCATTTTCTCATAGACTTCTATACAATCAGACTTCTTTTTGCCACCAGAGGAGTCGCCCCCTGCTGGCTATTAGAAAGAATGCAGGTTTAAGGCACTTCAGCTTTGGCTTCACTTCTCAAACCCGGAGGTTGCCCACTGTGTAAAATGGGAAAGTTTGCTCCGGCCAGTGGGCGGTGCTTGGATTTGGCTGTTTTCAACATGGCGGCCGGGTCACAAACTTTCTCATTTTACAGCTAAGCACTAAAATATGTTTCTGAAAGCATTTGAGGAGAGAAATAGGCATTACAGTAACAGAATCTGGATTCATATTTGATCAGCGCTGCCTAGTTTGATAGTTTGATCGGAGTTTGCCAGTTTTGCAAGCTGCTTTAGAGACTCCTCTGTTCTGATTGGTTGTTTTTGTTTGGGGGCGGTGCCATTAGGAGCCCAGGAGGACACAGAGGAATGTGTTTTTTTCACATATTTCACATTTATGTCTCATGCACTACTGTCAGGATATAGTGACAGTTTTATAAAAATAACTTTTTATCATATTTGCTCAAGGTTACCGACTGCAGCTTTAAGAGGCAAATTCCCTTTTAAATATTGTAGTAATTTTATCAATTCACTAAATAAGAATATCCACAGGGTGTTTTATTTCCATCACGCTGGATGTAAACTTGTGTGTGCCTTTATTTTGAAACAGATACTGCTGATGTATCTGAGGACGCCAGGTCAGAGGAAGCAGAAGATTCTGACTTCTGGGAGGGAGTTACAAAGCCAGGGAGTTCAAAAACACCTGCTTCTCAACAGGAGAATCAGGTACAGAAATACGTCTTAGAATCAGTTGTCCCTTATAACGAATGATGCTTCTCTGGTAAATGTAAGGCTGGGCTGCTGCTGTTACTGCTGCTACATTCTCATCAACTGTGTGCTGTTGATAAGGATCAGACTAAACTGACACATTGTTGATATATATTCATTTTTTTCCAAACTTCATTATTGTGTATATTCACCAAACGTGTGGTAAGCTGATGATATATGTTTTAAATGTTGAGGTGCTTCTTCTCCAGCCAGATCCCAACTACTAGAGGTTGTAGGTTGACATTTTTCCTCCGCACTTCACATCACTAACCTGATTTTTGTTTTCTACACACAGGCAGCAGATGATGGCTATAACTCACTGACAGACAATGAAGTCATAGATGATGGTGATGAAGGTATCGCAATTTACCGCTTTCTCCTTCCCTATCACACACACAAAGATACACACACACGCACACACAAGGAAGACCAATGCCATTTATGATCATTGCGGTCACTGTTCTACAGCACAGCTGATTTGATGTCCTGCTGATTTAGAGAGCCTCAAACAAGATTAAGTCTGTTATTTATTTATTTATTTATTTATGTGCAGTCATGTTATCTGATTTGCAAACTCAACGATTGTTTGTCCAAACGGAGTACTTTGTTAAACATTTCTTTTGAGTGTTGTTTTCTTTTCTCTCTTCACATTAATGTCTTTCAGTTGAAAAATTCAACTTTAAAATCATCACTGACCCGGCAGACCTGATGAAATTTGTCCAACATCTCAAAGAGAGTAACAGGAAGGTCAGTTTGCTTGCCAAGATTATGTTGATGCTTTTTTTTCGCACCTGTAGGAGTATATTTGTTATTATATTTTCTTTGCAGTTTATGGGTATTCCAATTCAATGCTGCATTTTTTTTTCTAGAAAGCACAAAACCAAGCCAAAAGTCGAGGAGAGAAACCAAAAAGCGACAGGGTAACGGAGAAGCTCGGAGAGGAAGAGAAAGATGAAGATGAACGCCTGCTACAGGAGTTTGAGGATGAGATGGCCGACCTCTCAGTGCCCTCTGATAAGATTGAAGAGATAAAAGAGGAAATGCAGAAGGAGTTTGACAACATCATAAATGAGGTTTAGAGACAATATGTAATTTTAACACAAAGATTGATGTATATTAAAGGTAGGGGTCGGTAATGCTGAGAACCTAGCGAGAGTACAAAAGATTTTTAAAATAAACCAACCGAAAAACCCGTCCCATTGTTACCAACTCTTTTCCAATAAAAGTAGCTAGCAGCACAAGCTGCTAACTAGCTCCAAAAGTCCCTAAATCTAGAGAGAAAGTCACCAAGTCTATAAAACTTACAGTCCGTCCCTTCAGGCCTCCCTCCAAAGCCACTCCCCCAAAATTATGATAATGAATGTAAACATATGATATCATAATGAACATAAACAACAAACATGGCTATTGTTAGTACTCACAGCTGTCAAGCTAGCAGCATGTGGAAGACTAGTGACGCCAGTGGGCAACTCCGGGTCTGAAAAGTGAAGCCAAGGCTGAAGTGCCTTAAACTTGCATTCTTTCTAATAGCCAGCAGGGGGCGACTCCTCTGGTTGCAAAAATAAGTCTGATTGTGTAGAAGTCTATGAGAAAATGAGCCTACTTCTCACTTGATTTATTACCTCAGTAAACATTGTAAACATGACTTTATGGTCTCAATCGCTAGTTTCAAGTCCCATTTAGAGTTAAATAGACCATAAAGCAGGGTATGCTTTAGGGCGTGGCTACCTTGTGATTGACAGGTTGCTACCACGGCATTGTCCGCTCTGGGAGTTGTCCGTGTTTTTGTCTTGCAACTTTAACCCTTTCATAGTGTGTTTTCAGTTCATGAAAGCTGATTATAATATTTTTGGTCGCCTAAAAATGTCTTATTCAGCGTTCCGTTGTACTAAGCTTAACCCTCTTTTGTCACTTCTGGTTGCAAAAAACCAAGATGGCGATGCTCAAATTGCCGAACTTGAGGCTTCAAAACAGTAGTCCACAAACTAATGGGTGACGTTGTGGTGACTACGTCCACTTCGTATATACTTTTTTTGTCATGCGCAATGAGTACACGACAGAATGCACGTTCGGAAATCATTGGAAGGAATATTCAACTAATATAACAAAAAATGTATTTGAACAGCACTACCAACCCTACCTTTAAATTATTATAAGGCAGATCTGACACAATGAAATAAACAATGCTTTGATGTGATTGGCTCTCTTGTGTTGTAGGCGCAGCAGGAATTAGAGACAGAAGGTCTGAAAGGGGAGTTTGATCGCACTCAAGCGACACAGACACTGGAGACGACGCTGGACAAGATACTTGATCATTTGGAGGAGAAAGATGTCCAGGACCCGGAGCAGCAAACAGCGGGAGTTCAGAGAGCCAGCGACCCCACCAGGGGCAGCCCCAGCCTGGCCCCGAAGCAGCCAGGTAACCAGGCAGCGTTGCCCCTCTGTGGTCATATCTGTACGCTCTGTGTCCGCCTCCATCATTGTCATATTTCATTCATATGTGCAGTAGATGTTTGTTGTGACATCTTTCATCCCAGAATAGACGCACACATGGAGTTAGTTTGATCCACAGAGAATCTATGTTATCAGATTGATATTTTGAATTCTTTTGGTTAGTTAGTGGTCTTTCCTCTGCTGCCATTGATGTATCTGTGGGTGATTTTCAGTAATTACATCCAAATTGAAATTATAAAAGTATGAAAGTGCAGAAATGTAATGCTTATAAGACAGTGTTTAGGAATACATATTCTTGGCTCTTGCCTCCTCCATCCTGTGGCCCTGCTGATGGGTTTTTGAGGTGAACTGTGTTGTTTGTCCCTCTTTTGTCTCGTCACCCCAGACCAAGCAGCTGACGACCATGTTAAGATCAAAATTACTAAGTATAAGACGGGCAGCAGCCCTGATGGGGAGGTCAAAGTTCAGGAGATGGGCGAAGGAGACCCCCAGTGGCAGCACATAAAGGACGTGGTTAAAGAACAGCTAGAGAAAGCAGGACTGAAGGCAGAAGGTACGAGGGGGATTGCCCGAAACACTCACGGCCTTTTCTCTCTTCCATCTGTTATATCTTGAGCATATAGTAGTTCTGTACTTCTCCTCTCATTTTTGTCAAAAAGCATTCAACTGTCAGATTTAGGGTTTTCCAAGGTTTAGCTGTTCAAAAGACACTTTACATCATGCTAATAACACGAAGGGTGTCCTTCATTTTTCATGCTGCCAGCAATTGTACACATACATTTGTACCGAAGATCAAGAAACTGTTTTGGACATTAGACCAGGGATTCATTAAATTAGCTATTTTTTTAAACAGAATATATTGCAAAGTTAAAGATCATGGAAGCAAAAAAATATCTCTTATAGGCAAAGGGAAACAAAAGGTGTGTCCATGTGTGTCCTTTCTTTTTTCATCCACAGTTGTGTTTACCATTCTTCATTATGATTATTTGTTGTTTTAACAAATCTGAGCATTTTGGAAGTACACGTGTTTAACTGGCAAGTCTGCCTTTTCCCCTGTTTTTTCTTTTCAGGTAAAATTGAGGTGAAGATCTTGACGCGAAAAAATGCAGAGGAGGCAGGTGATCAGTGGCTGACTGAAGAAGATACAAAGTCCTTCAGGGAGCTCCTCATAAATCTCCTGGTAGTGATAATAACCTTTTATTGTGTTCATTTCTGGGTGTGACTTGAACCCACACAATACTGTGGTTGCCAGCTGGTGTGTGCTGTAGAGCGTACTTAGTGGTTAGTGAATGCCAGCCTTTATTTACCTCACTCTGTTTACTTTGGCATCCACAGTTATTACCGCAGTAACAATTACTCTTCCTGGGATCCACACAAAACACAAGATATTCCAACGTCACATCATTGACAGTCCGCAATATCAACAAAACTGAAAGAAATAAAAATAAAAGAAAATAAGTAGATCTCTCACATTCATAATGTCACCTCACCAGTAAATGATTAAATCAAATATTAGATATCGATATAGTAAAATAGGTATATAAAAGTGTATATAACTGCTCAATACTACTAGTGTACAGTGAAGCATTACCTCAGTTGGCACCACAAATACTGTATTTTCAACCTTCACATACAGAAAGTAACATGTAGCCGAAACTACAGAAACTGAGAAAGTTTGTGACCCGGCAGCCATGTTCAGATCAGTTGAGGAAATCCCAAGCACCGCCCATCAGCCGGAGCAAACTTTCTCATTTTACAGCTAAACGGTACACTACAAGATGTTTCTGAAAACATTTTACACGAGAAATAGGCATTACAGTAACAGAATATTGATTCATATTTGATCAGCGCTGCCTAGTTAAACCGTTTGATCGGAGTTCGCGTGTGATTGACAGCTGCCTCCGTTGAATGAACAGCCAATAGGAACGCTCTCTGTCTCTGAAATGACCTGTGATTGGCCAAAGTCTCCCATCACGGGCTAGATTTTTAAAGCCTGCGAACAGAGCCATGAGGAGGTGCAGAAGTCTAGTTT
Organism: Adelosebastes latens; assembly: GCA_916700685.1. Lineage (NCBI taxonomy): Eukaryota > Metazoa > Chordata > Actinopteri > Perciformes > Sebastidae > Adelosebastes > Adelosebastes latens. Next base: position 33,464 of record CAKAKR010062575.1, read on the forward strand.
TCTCTAAGAACACTTGAATTACAATATGCTGAAAGGTTATTTTACAGTTTTTTTCCCAATGATGCCAAAAACTTTCTGCCTACTGCCACTTTGAAAGAAGTGAAAGTTGCAGCTGACCTACAGTTCTCTGGGAGTTTTTTCCAGATATATGGTACATAAAAATTGAACACCGCTTCTCTATGTTTAGTTTTGACTCTGGGGACAAATGAATAACAACTGTTGTGCTTTAGAAAACTAGACCATGAAATATAGGGGAAAAGTGAGGACCCATGGGTTTCAGGTTGCTGGGAGAATTCCACACGGTTTTGTGCAGCTTTTTATTGTAGAGTTGAGCTACCTTGCCGCACCCTCCTCTAACATCATAAAATATGAATACACTTTTTACGAGATGAAACATTAACCAAGGAAAGGGAGCAGAGCTGCTATTTCACAAAGTGAATGAAGCCTTTTCAATTAGTGTGATCATTGTCATTCATCAAATTAGTGGCATTAAAACGAATTTGCGTTAATGCAACATTATCACGTTAACTTTGATAGCCCTATTTTAAACACATCCTATCCCCCCTCCCCCATCTTACAGACTGGAGGCACAGAAGAGGTTTACAAAGAGCAAAAGAGGCAGCAGGAGTTGGAGAACAACTACAGGTTTGTGTGGGGAGAGTCCCAGGAGGAGTCCCAGTCAACCAGCGCATCTGACTCAGACGACGTGGACATATGAGCTCATTCGGTGCACCTGTTGTGACGGTGAACTCCTGTGGAGACCAGCAGGGTGGGGGGGGACTCTGAAGTGCAGCTGCAAATTTGAAAGAGAGTCCCAAATGATTCAGTTACTGCTATAAAATCTGGTGGATAATATCAACTCACCTGTTTGCACATTCAGAAAATGTGTTTGTGTGTCTTGAAAAGGCAAAATGTGTCTGTAGTAGGCACCAGTTATATGTTGCACGATGAAACCGCAACGTCTCAGCTCCACTTGTGCAGTTGAATGAAGTTATGCATTTCCCCTTTTTTGACGGGATTCAGTTTTGATAGATGGTGATGTACCTTTTTTTTTTTAAAACATGTCAGTGACTTTTACTGAAAATGTGCATCTAGTTCTGGAGTTGTCAGCAGCACACTGTGTGTCTTTGTCTTATATGTTGCTATTGACAAAGAAGTCCTCACCTTTAAGTGACACAGCTGGGGTTATTGTGCTGTGTTTGCACAGGTTGTTCAATTTATAATGTCCTGTTTACTGAAAAGTATGATTGTGTCTGGATATGAAAAACAAAGGACAAATACTCAAGGGTTGACATTTCAGTTCCCGCTTGTCTTTGAGACTTTCTGTTGCTGCGTTTGGTGATTAGATTAAACACAACTGTAGATTACACAAGTGTTTGTACACATGCTGTGGCACTTTATATCTTTAGAAAAAGGTTCTGTAAACTCAGAAATCTAGCATTGTTTCACAAAAACGTGTGTTTCTTTTGGGTTGTCATGTGCTGTTAAAGGGATTTAAAAGAAAAACACTAAAAAGAGTGTTGGAAGATACATCTTTTAAGTGTGTACTTTTCATTTCTGACAAGGATTTAATTTAGCAAAGGAAGACAAAGAACGCTTCAATGTCAATCAGACCAAAATAATAAATCCACACAAAACTTTTCTAAGGATCCTTCAGAGATGTACTTAAGGGCTGAATTTGTATCATTTGTGAATAATTGTGACTACTTAGAACTCAACATGTACATAATAATTGCGTGAATATGTTTCTGAAAGAATTTGTTGTATATTAGCACAAACTAAGTGGGAGTTATAAATGTGTTCAAATTCATGACTGTGCAATCTTGTATATGAAACTTAATATCTAAGTCATTTACAAACTTGCATTGCTGATACATGATTTTGGCATGGTTCCCAAAGAGGCCAGTGTCCAGAGGCTCAAGATCAGATAAGAGTAAGCAGAACAAAAGATTCAGGTTGTGTGTAGGTGTGTTTCTTTACTTGGTCATTTGTAACCTTAATGGTCTTATCTGGTCTTTGGCCTGTATCACAAAGTGAAAGCTGTTTATAATCAGACACTTTATCACGATCACAAATTCTAGGCCCAGTGAAGCCAGAGAGAGCCAGACTTTGTTGAAGTTTGTGATACAGGCCCCAGCTCCTTCATGGGAAACAAATCAACAGTTTTAACCCTTCAACCTGTCCCTAACAAACACAGAGTGTGCCATAACACTTAGTCATTTCCATCCTCACACTTCAGCTGCACACATTATTTGTAAACCATGAGAACTCAGTAGAGGCAGAAAAGACGAGATATGTTATTGTTGAAAGGGACTATATTGCTGTATTAGGAACACCATATTGGTTTCATAGTTTGACAAAAGTCCATCTGTGCTGCCTTGTAAATATAAATCTTTGAGCACTCTTTATTTGTTCTTTTGAAATAAAAAAAAAAAAAATACCATGAGTCCTCTGGACATCATCCAGCCACTTCTTTTTTTATGTTCTTATGATAAACGTTGATTTTATATTTGTGTTGCATTAGCTGAACAAACTGCATGCCCTTGTGCATCAAGTCCTTTATTTGATTAACAACTGCATGTGACTTACCTAGCCTACTATTCATGAACTACTTTACTCAGCTGCTCAGGGCCGGCTTAAGGCATAGGCCATATAGGTGGTCGCCTAGGGCACCACCTTCTTTAAAAAAAAAAAAAAAACGCCAATGGGCACCCTTCCTCATTTTCTGCAGTGAGGTAACAAATTAATAAATAAATACACTTTGACCCTTGTTACTCTCTTTCTCACACTTTTTCATCTGCCCGGCCGCACTTATTTGTTTATAATAGTGTAAATTTGTAGTGAAACTGACTAAACACTTTTAAGTCAACAATATCATGGACCAATAGTTTATTTATATTCTAATAAATACAGTTATTTATGAAAATAAAAAAATTAATTTTTGTCTTAAAACCATTGTGATGTCTGATGTGTGTTGCGGTTTACAGGGCTAGAGTTAAGCCCCCAGGAAGAGCGTCGGCCTTTTGATCCCAATTTTTGTAGTGGCCAAACGGCGGTACTAGAACTTCTGTATTCGTCACGTGAAGCCATTGGGCCCAAAAAGACTTTTCCCCATAGACTTACATTGGGAAAGACACGTCTGTAACTCAGTGGATACTTTTTTTTTAGGTGAATCAACTTCCCAGTACGAACACTTTAATAGCCCTTATTTAAATCATTAGGTCCTAAAAGTTGTAAAACGCACTTATAGCCGAAACCAGAGTATTTTCCGTTCCTCCGTTCATTTGAATGAGTCTCCAGTGTATTCCACCTCAACAATGCAAAAGCTGCTACAGAGCTAAATATCAAACGCAGCGGACTTAAGTTGAAGCACGCCCCAATCCCAACTTACCTGGGAGTGACCCTTGACAGGACTCTATCCTTCAAGGAACACCTGAAAGGAACGGCAGCTAAGGTGAAGTCTAGAGACAACCTGTTCTGTAAGCTCGCCCACTCGGCACTGGCCCTTGCCAACTCTGCAGCAGAATACTGTGCCCATGTTTGGTCCAGGTCACCCCATACAAACCATGTGGACACCCAGCTCAACACAACCATGCGAATCATAACCGTGACTATTCGTTCAACACCACTCCCCTGGCTCCCTGTCTTATCTAATATAACAAATGGGGCAGCAGCCCAAGCCCATTGTGTGCTTGTGGAGAGGTGCAAACAATGGAACATATCATGTTACTTTGTCGTTACCAAATACTGCTCTTTGCATAGATGTAAAACAGTTTTATATCTATGACCGTCAGATCTGTGAAACTAGTCGACCAGCTATATGAAAAAAGTGTTGATCAAATATTGACAGGTGACAAATAATGTGACCACAGAAAAACGCCTATACAGTTTCTGTTAGCAATATGTGCCCCAGTCTGGGTGTTATAGGCCACATTTTGGTTTGCACTAAAAATATCTTAAAATATAGTTTAAGATATAGTTTAACTATATTTTAATATAGTTAAAATATAGTTCTTTATATATAAGGCATTGAAGTTCATTCATTTCATTCAAAGCCTATCGCTCCTTTGTGGAGCATAGGCCGTTGACCACAGTCCGCCAGAGTCTTTTGTCCTGGGCTTTCCTCTCCAGTTGTTTCCATGTCAGCCCGCTCTGTTTGATGTCCGTGTCAAGGTCCCTGCGCCAGGTGTTCTTGGGCCGGCCTCTCCTTCTTTTGCC
>CAKAKR010062580.1:0-18545 GCA_916700685.1 Adelosebastes latens
TAATGCTGAAAGGATCATTGCTCATGGTACATCCAGAATCAAGATATTATGAGATGCAAAGCTGTAAAAGTCACATTGACTTTTACTTGCAGGGATTTAAGTTTTAATGTCACCCAGAGATACTACACGCCACATAACTAGTATTTCTGCTTCTACATCTAGTATACAAGTGTCAGTAGATGGGGTTCGAAGTTGAATGCTGGGGGCAAACTATGTGAAATGAATTTAACTTCTAGATAGAAACATTTGCAACAATAACAAATAAAATCCACTGGACTTTAAGTAGGAATCAGGTTCTGCTTGGTTGCATTTAAACAGAAATTTGAACTAAATAGAAACCACTTTAGACTAAATCTGTTCAAGCTATTACATGTAAATGTGTCAGGGAGTGGTGCATAAATAAAGTTATTTCATGCTGGTTTGACTTGTCTTCCTGCAGGCTCTGCTCGAGCTGGAGATGAACTCTGACCTGAAGGCTCAGCTGAGAGAGCTGAACATCACTGCAGCAAAGGTAGGAGGACATTTCCACTCATCCCCGTCTCTTCTTTTTACACTATAGTAGATTGTTTTTGCTGCTAGTCGCACTCTTTCAGAAACCTCATTTATCCGACGTGGTCATCCAGCGAGGTTGCTCTCCTGGCTCTGTCCTGGTGGCGTTATGGGAGCGTAGCTTTTCAGCTGAGACGTACATTCCCGTTCCACAACGTCGGAGACAAAGCTCCGTCCCCGGCTGCTGGTCGGTGAGGACGGGCGTCCTGCATATTCCTACATCTTCCCAGAGTCCCTTGGGGCCGTTACTGGGGGGCTAAACCATGCAGTGCACAAACTTCATACATGTATACATTTTTGCACAAATTTTATACAAGATTTATCATGATGTATGCATATGTTTTTATATTTTTACAAGCATAACATTTTATTAGACACATGGTCTGAAATTAACTTTTATTTAACTTAAGAGTTCAAATTACAACGTAGCTTCCAGGAGCCCTGTATTTCGGGGATGGGAGGGTACTGTACACAATACTGTACTGTACTTGACTATTGTCATCTCTGGTGGTTATTTGCATAAAAACACACAATTCAAATGATTATAATTATTTGAATATTTGCTAAACCATGCAGTGCACATTAGATATCAACTTGTTTACCAGCTAACTTTACATTTAGGACTTTTCAATGATAACTTGAGCAGACAAATATTAACTGGCATTTGCTTTGTGTTTCTAATAATTAATATGGATGTTATTCAGCATTGTTTTATCCGGTCATCATAAGTGTGTTTTGTGTTTTTGTCTCTAGGAAATCGAGGTTGGTGGCAGCAGGAAAGCCATCATCATCTTCGTTCCCGTTCCTCAGCTGAAGTCCTTCCAGAAGATTCAGGTTCGTCTGGTGAGGGAGCTGGAGAAAAAGTTCAGCGGAAAGCACGTGGTCTTCATTGCACAGGTGAGGATGAGGAGGATGATGATGATGAAGTCTGTCTCAGCTTCACACCCATGTATGGATGCTGCAGGGTTGTGGTGGAGGTCTTAAATAGTCAACCTGTGTTTTATTGACTAACTGGAGGCTGGTGACCTTCCTGAGGATGTGCTGAAGGGATGCAGAGACCATTGCTCCTTTTATAACTGGAGTGAGGGCTGTGTCCATACTGGAGCTCTTTCTCCAGAGTTTACTACAGCTTCACTACTTAACTAGATTTATTTTTTGACATGAGTTGCACCAGCTTATTTTAGAAAATTGGAACCATCTCTTAAAGCTGACCAATCTGAGAAATTAGACTTAGTTTTCATGCATAACAATTGTTTGGAAGTATCTCAAATGCATCATCACCAAAACTTAGTCTAGAATTTGGAGATCTGCTGATTTTCACCACATGCAGCAGTTAATCTTAGATTTGTTTGACTTTGAATAACAACTTGCAAGATGAAGTTATCTGGTACAAATAAAACCCGACCTCTGCCGCAACCTGAAGGATGAATGATGAATGTGGATGATGTGAAATTAGTCTTTTATGTCTTTACTGTTGTTATCCGACGTGGTCATCCAGCGAGGTTGCTCTCCTGGCTCTGTCCTGGTGGCGTTATGGGAGCGTAGCTTTCCAGCTGAGACGTACATTCCCGTTCCACAACGTCGGAGACAAAGCTCTGTCCCCGGCTGCTGGTCGGTGAGGACGGGCGTCCTGCATATTCCTACATCTTCCCAGAGTCCCTTGGGGCCGTTACTGGGGGGCTAAACCATGCAGTGCACATTACTTGTCAGGGTTTGACTGATATGGGCGTTTAAAGTCAGATATTGATGATTTATTGTTCATAACGGTTTGAAATTTGACCCTTTATTTAATAGAAAATCATCACTCTTCTGTGTCTCATAAATGTTATTCATGTTTATGATGAAAATCTGAAGCTGCAAGTTTTCGACATTGAAGCTGTCGAGTAAATATTATATCCAGTATTGACCCAGAATATCAGTCTGACCCTGACTAATTTAGTTAATGAACTATTTTAGTTCATGAATGATTTGATTTTAAACCTGTTTAAATGTGTGTGAATCCTGATCAGAGGTTAATGAGACGATGATGTTGATTTTCAGAGGAGAATTCTGCCCAAACCCACCAGAAAAAGTCGCACAAAGAATAAGCAGAAGCGTCCCAGGAGGTGAGTAGAAACTGAGATTTATTGTTATTAGAGCATGGGGAATAATCATGAGTGTCTTTGGGATGTTGGTCAGGATAATATTGTTAATATAGATTTTATATTCCCTTTTCTGGTCCTACTGTTATATTATACTTCAGTGATGCACATTTCAGGAACCGCTCCTGACTGATATGAACACTATGGTTACATGATATGATATACACCTCTAGTTGTGTCATTAGGCCGTTGTAGCTGATCAATGTGCAAAACTGAAACTGCTTTATGAGAAATTAGTTAATTACAAAAATTACTGTAACCTGATTTAAGACATTTTTATGACAACATATTAGCTGGTTCCATATTATTATTATTATTATTATTATTATTATCTTCTCAAATGTCGTCTGTGATGGTGAACTGAACATCGTTGGGTGTTGGACTGATGAGCTAAAACAAGTCATTTAATTAAAGCCTTTTGAGGCAGATTTGTGATTTTATGTCGATTGACTAATGAAGTTTCTGCTCTGAATATAATCACTTAATTGACGGGTAAATCTAATTCAACCAGAACAGTTTGAACATTTTTAAATTGCTGTGCTTTCTTGGTGCTAGTGCTGAAACTGATAGTTAATCAATAGACACCATTAATCAGATAATGGTGATTTATCATGTCAAAGTATGAACCCTGTTGTTATCCGACGTGGTCATCCAGCGAGGTTGCTCTCCTGGCTCTGTCCTGGTGGCGTTATGGGAGCGTAGCTTTCCAGCTGAGACGTACATTCCCGTTCCACAACGTCGGAGACAAAGCTCTGTCCCCGGCTGCTGGTCGGTGAGGACGGGCGTCCTGCATATTCCTACATCTTCCCAGAGTCCCTTGGGGCCGTTACTGGGGGGCTAAACCATGCAGTGCACAAACCCTGTTTTATTCAAGATGTATCATGACTTGTAAACCAGAATATGGATGTGTTTATATTTATACCAGCATAATGAAATGGAAACCATGTTATCAATTACATTTTATTAGACTCATTTGATTTTCTAAGATTTTTTATGCCAAATTACAAACATCTCTAAATGCAGTTTTAGGGCTGCCACAAACTATTATATATTGTTGATTAATCTTCTAATTAATTGTTGGGAAAATGCAGATAATTGGGCATCAAAATATCCCGACGCCTGAGGTCGTCCTGACATCTACAAGTGTCTTGTTTTGTTCTACCATCATTCCAAAACTCAAAAGATATTTAATTTACAGTGATTATAGGGCTGCAACTAATGATTGTTTTCATGGTAAATTAATCTTTAGATTAATTGATTAGTTGTTTGGTCTAAAAAAAATGTCAGAAAATGGTAAAGTGTGGATCAGTGTTTCCCAAAGCCCAAGATGACGTCCTCAAATATCACAAAGATATTCAGTTTACTGTCACAGACGAGGAAAGAAACCAGAAAATATTCACATTTAAGAAACTGGAATCAGAGAATTTAGACTTTTTTTTCTTAAAGTTACTCAAACCAATTAATTAACTATCTAAAATAGTTGGTGATTAATTTAATAGTTGATAACTAATCGATTAATCGTTGCAGCTCTAATAGTTTTTTTCTTCCAACAGTCTGACATTCAAAATTATTTAATTTACGATATAAAACAGAACAGCTAATAGTGAATGTTTGACTTGATAAATTACTCAATTAATCAGAATATTATTGATTATTTGACTTAATTTTTTATGGTGTTAATGTGATTTCCTTTCCTTGATTCGTCCGTCAGCCGTACCCTGACCGCGGTCCACGACGCCATCTTGGAGGACCTGGTGTTCCCCAGCGAGATTGTTGGAAAGAGGATCAGAGTCAAACAGGACTGCAGTCGGCTCATCAAGGTCCATCTGGACAAGGCGCAGCAGAACAACGTGGAACACAAAGTAAGATGATTAGAAACGGGTGGAGTAGATGTCTGCATGTTCACATAACATGATTTAGACCTGCAACGATTATTTTCTTTATCAGTTTATCTGCTTTTTATTGTCTTGATTTAATCATTTGGTCTATAAAATATCAGAAAATTGTGGAAAATGCAGAATTTGTCTGAACAACATACTAAAACCCCCAAATATTTAATTTACTATAATGTAAAACCAAGAAAAGCAGCTGATTTTCACATGTGACAACCTGGAACCATCATATGCTTGTAATTTTTTGCTTGAAAAATAACAAATGATTAATTAAAAGTAGACAAAAAGCATAATCGTTGCAGCGCCAAACATGATCATTAAGGTTTGGTGGTGATGACCAATAATAAAGTATCAATTAAACGTATTGATAGTATTGGAACCAGGAGTGATCAGATCTTGAACCACAATAGAGCTGGTTTTTGAAAGCTGTCACCGCCCAATCAGGAGCGAGTATTCCCCACACCTGTGCAGTCATTGGCTGGTCCAGTTTGTTATCCGACGTGGTCATCCAGCGAGGTTGCTCTCCTGGCTCTGTCCTGGTGGCGTTATGGGAGCGTAGCTTTCCAGCTGAGACGTACATTCCCGTTCCACAACGTCGGAGACAAAGCTCCGTCCCCGGCTGCTGGTCGGTGAGGACGGGCGTCCTGCATATTCCTACATCTTCCCAGAGTCCCTTGGGGCCGTTACTGGGGGGCTAAACCATGCAGTGCACAAACTCTTCCTCAGAAATCTTCACCTCTCTGTCTGTGAATTTAAAACTGTTTAAATCTGAGAGCTGATACTAAAGTGTAGATAACTGTTGTGTTTGTTTATGGTCTGAAGTTGTTTGACTTCCCAAACAGGAAATCTATTTATGAATTATCATTTATGAGAGAATATTTGCTGCTTTGTTTTATTTAATAAATCTGGAATCATCAGTAGAATAATCTGTAATTAAAATCTTAAACCTCAGCCTTTATTTCTGAAGCATTTCCATCATGACAAGGAAAACAAATAGTTCTTATAATTCATACCTCTTAAATCATAAAACTGAGAAAATATTCAGTATGTTATTGTTCTGTTGGATTTGAACCATTTAGACTATAAACTGTGAATATAACTGAAGTTAACGTGTCTGTCGGTGTCTTTCAGGTGGAGACTTTCTCTGGTGTCTACAAGAAACTCACAGGCAAAGACGTCGTGTTCGAATTCCCAGAATTCCAGCTGTAAATGCAGATGACAAAATAAATTTGTTTACTGTCTATTATTGTTGTTGGTTTGTCTTTTTACTTCTTGAAGAGAGAATCTTATGATGAAGGATGATTTTACTGCACAGACATTAACATTTCCTGGTTGGTGTGGTCAAAGGTTGTTTATTTTTGAGGATGCTAAATCAGTTAGTCTTCTTGACCAAAGTTAGTTGTCTTTCCTCTGACGCCACCCTCAGGACAAATTTGAGACTTTTCCCTCGACTAGACAAACCTCAATTTCATTTAACAGTAGTTTTCTGGTGTGTAATGAGCATTAAGTGGTGGACACACTACCCGCATCAAGAGCGCGTGGTGTGTTTTTTATTTCGGCGTCCATGTTAACAGGTTTGGACACTGCCCGCATGAGACGCGCGTCTCACGCGTCTATTTTTTAGAATAGAAGGCTCGCCTATTTTAGACGCAAGCCGCTCGCGTCTCGGCTGCTTGTCTCAGCAGCAACAGTAAGGGAAGGTGATCTAGTGACAGTATATGGACATCATATCAGCTACATAATATAGTTTCCATGTCTAGACGTCTGTAGAATATGTCACAGACAGTGAAAGTGATCTATTGACTGTATATTAACTTCATACCAGCAAGACTTTACTACAGTTTCGAGGTTTATCTGTAGAATATGTTACGGAGAAAAAAGTAAAGTTCAGTAAACGTATTTTTAAATCAACACTTCCTGCTTTCATTTAAAAATAAAAGCCCTCAGGCGTTTTTTCTATAGACAGAATCCCTTCATTTGTTAACGCGAGGCTTTTATTCTGAAATATGAGCAGTCAGTGCTGTGGAACACGCAGTCACTTTGAGAGCACCAAGAATTGATAAAGTTTGGGGTTTAAATCAACACTTCCTGCTTTCATTTCGAAATAAAAGCCCTAAAGCGGGTTTTCTTTACACAGAATTCCCTCATTTGTTAACACGAGGCTTTTATTCTGAAATATGTGCCGGACAGTGTTCAAGAACAGAGTGACTTGGAAAGCTCAATGAATGAATACAGTACGGAGTTTTAATTGTGGATTATTACTATTACTTACTAATTACCACACGTTTCTGAACCTTTCTCTATCTAAAATAAATATAAATTATATTTATCATGAAGTTAAATGGCCATTAAAAGGCAAACTCTATGCAGAAAGAAAGGGCTGACAGCAGCAGCAGAAACACAGCCGACACGCTGCCGACACGCAGCCGACACGCAGCCGACACGCGTCTAGTGTGAACACAAGACTCGTGTATCACGCAGCCACCACGCGACGCAGCCGCCACGCGCTCCTGATGTTGGTAGTGTGCCCACCGCTTAAGAGACCGGGCTTATATTTCCCAGGTGAACAGGTGTCCCGAAGTGCTTATAAGCAAATAAATCTATCTTGAATAGACATCGGAGCCGTCTGCGGTTCGTTGGAGTGTTAAGTTAAGCGTCAGCCGTTGGTCTACAGTCAAACACAACGCAGAGACTGTTGGCTGCCACCGCTATCAGCGGTACAGAACAACGTTAACGGGGCCGTTATGAACTGTGTATAGAAGTAAACTGAAGAAAGACCTCCCGGTACACTACGGAGCAAAGATGGCGACCGTTGAGGGTGAGAAATGTCCAGCGTTCCTCACTCAACGTTTTGACTACAACATCCGGGTACTTTGAGTGCATACTGCATTTTACCACACATGTCAGTGTGAACACACTGAAAATAGCATGTGTTGTTATTCTGTGTTTGGTTTCTGACCAAACACAGCACTTCCTCTTTTCATTACATCACTGAAATGACAACATTTCTATGTTACTGTGGGGCAACGTATTACAAGAAGTTAGGTTTGTTTCAGTAGAAAAACTGTTAATTAATCATGGAGTTTGTGTGTTTTGATATATTAGGCCAGGGGTTGGACAGGCCTACTGGAGGCTTTTTGAGTTTACAACATCTTCACATTTGGAGATATTAGATTTTCACCTGAGAATATTGTACAACCTACATGGAAAATAAGTAATATAAACCGCAAAGTGTATATTTTTGAGGAAACTTTTGTTGAGTCAAGTTACTTTAAATGTACATTCAATCATTTAAACCACTGAATCTGTTCTATTTGAGTCATTCTGCTCAAGACGTTTATCAAAACAAGGAAGTCAAATGCTCTTAAAATGGAATTTCTTTATAATTGACGTGACACAACTGCAGTTCACATAGAAGTGATGTAACTGTAACTCTCTGGAACTTGCGACAGGCTGACCAGGTGAAGCTGTTTCTCAAGTCAGTAGGTCAACCACAAAGAGGAAACAGCACCATCACATACAGATCTGTTAGCTGAGAAGAAAAAGCTCACACAACGTCCGTCTGCTGACAGAGAATGGACACGAAATGTCTCCTGGAATTAATCCTTATTTTTGTGCTTCAGTTTGCAGGTAAGTCTCTGTTATCGTATCCTAAATCATGAACATAATTAATACTTTTTCTTTACTATTCGATAAATGTTAGTATACAGTGTATATATATATTTATATATATATATATAGACTTCAGCATATGCAAACGTCAAGGACAGAAAGGTTGACAAAAGTAATGATCAGTCTGTTCGCTCTCTGCTAATGTGATATAATATTCAAGTATTTACGTTATGAATTGATGCTGCTATAATAGAAGTGCACACAAAACAAAGACAGTAACATCAGATGTGCAGATTTTATTTGATCTGAGTCAAACTTTATCTATTCTTATCGTCTGTGTGCTGCTTTTAGCTGTATTAATCTCCCAAAGAGCCCAGAATTCACTAATTAACAGACATAAATGAAAATGACTGTCTCAATGCAGATGATTTTTTATGTGTAATTTGTTATTTCTTACAGAACATGTGTTCTTTTCTTTCCAGCAGGCATCAGTGGACAAGAAATCGATCTCTATAACAGACCTGGAGAAGATGTCATTCTGCCCTGTGCCACTGCATCACCCTCTGACCCAACATGCTCCAATGTTTTATGGTTTTACAACAGAGATCGATCTCCGTCTCTCATTGAGGCTGAGAATGGAAATGTTAGAGAGAGCTCAGCCCGAGCTGACAGACTGAGAGTGGACACTAACTGCTCTTTGGTTATTAACAACATCACTGCTGAGGATGCTGGTCTCTACGCCTGTCGGCACGGGAGGAGCAACGTTGGTCAGGATGCATCTGTATATCTAAGTGTTCTGACAGGTGAGTCTCATTTCCATGAAAAGTCATTTAGATCATCAAAAGGGAATTCTACTTTTGGCACCTTTTGAGTAGGGGTGGGGGAAATAATTGATTCATCTATGTATCGCGATTTTATTCAACGATTTCAAAATGGATGTTTTAATGCCAGAATCTATATATTTGCTTCATTTCAGTCTATGTGGAGGTAGAAGGAAGTTACCGCTTTTATTGTGGTAGTCTTGAGTAACGTGATGTGAGTATCTGTTCCGTATCCGTCAACCAAAACAAACCTCAGCGAGCCGAAACGAGAAAGTAGAAATAAATCGTAATATCGAAATGCAATTCTTGTAGAATCACAATATTTAAAAATCATAATACATATCGAATCGGCACCCAAGTATTGTTATGGCATCGATCAAGAGATAGGTGTATCGTCCCAGCCCCAATTCTGAGGGTAATTAACACTGTGGCCTTTTCCCAAACCGATCCCTCCTACACTCTACATAAGGAGTTAACAACAGCCATCATTCATCCAGGCATCATGGGGACACTAGCGCTGGGACGATACACCTATCCCCTGATTCAATACTATCACCATACTTGGGTGGTGATTCGATATGTATTGTGATTTTTAAGTATTGTGATTTGATATTCAGATTTATTGTGATTGTTGTTAACTTGTTTAACACTAGACCTTGGAGGGAACAAGTTGAATCATCCACTTCTAGGGACTTTAACTTTGGAAAATCTCTAAATGAATCCAGTAAAATGTTTGATTTTCAGCATGTATGTAGTCAGAGACGTCCTGAAGTCAAATATATCAGGATCATTGGCAGGAATTATTTATTACATTTTTAATCCAGCAACCCAGAAATCAAAGAATAAAGACATTTCCCTCACAGATTAGTGGGATTTTATTTTTAATCTATAATGTTTTATACTTCTGGTGAATATAATCCATCAATCTGATTTCCATAGATGTATTTTGTATATACAGTTCCCTTTGTTAACACCTTATTTTGAAAAGCTGACGTAGTCCCACGTGTCTACTTCCTGTAACTTCTCCAAGGTGGTCTCTAGCTCTCCCGTCAGCTCCGTTCTCTTTATCCATCCATGGTCAGCTCCATCGGGGCCGTTTGAATGCAGACAACATAAATGTCAGTATCTGGGTGCTCTACAGTCGTAGCGTCGGCCCATTTGACCACGGAGACGAGAGCGACGGCCGGCTCCGCCATACCATAACGTTACCACCATACCATAACGTTTCCTGTCCGTGACAGAGTTAGCATGCAGCTTTAGCTCTGCTTGTGTTGCTCTGCTTTTCCTGTCAATGTGTGAAACCCAAAGTGTTTCCATCCTTTACTGGATGTGTAGTGTTTACCACGCTGGATTTAACATGGGAGGGTGCAGGTCGTATCCTCGCTGACCCTCCAACGTTTTAGACTCTCTGAGTTTTGTTTTGGTTGACGGATACGGAACGGATATGACGTCACGTTACTCAGACTACCACAATAAAAGCGGTAACTTCCTTCTACCTCCACATAGAATCAGGGTGCTCTACAGTCGTAGCGTCGGCCCATTTGACCACGGAGACGAGAGCGACGGCCGGCTCCACCGCCACGTTACCGCCATACCATAACGTTACCGCCATACCATAACGTTACCGCCATACCATAACGTTACCACCATACCATAACGTTACCGCTATACCACAACATTACCACCATACCATAACGTTACCTCCATACGATAACGCTACCGTCATACCATAACGTTACCACCATACCATAACGTTACCTCCATACCATAACGTTACCACCATACCATAACGTTACCTCCACACCATAACGTTACCTCCATACGATAACGCTTCCTGTCCGTGACAGAGTTAGCATGCAGCTTTAGCTCTGCTCTGTGTTGCTCTGCTTTTCCTGTCAATGTGTGAAACCCAAAGTGTTTCCATCCTTTACTGGATGTGTAGTGTTTACCACGCTGGATTTAACATGGGAGGGTGCAGGTCGTATCCACGCTGACCCTCCAACGTTTTAGACTCTCTGAGTTTTGTTTTGGTTGACGGATACGGAACGGATATGACGTCACGTTACTCAGACTACCACAATAAAAGCGGTAACTTCCTTCTACCTCCACATAGAATCAGATGAAGCAGATATATCCATTCTGGTGTTAAAACATCTATTTAGAAATCGTAAAAAAAAAAAAAAATCGCGATACCTACACATACACTTTGGAAGCACTATTTAACCTCCTTCCCGACATGCAGGTTTGACATGGTTGGTACCAATGGATTTTAGTTTCAACTGATGCCAGGACCTTCAGTTTAAGTTTAAAACCGCTACAACCTCCGAAAGACAGAATAGCAGCCGGGCTGCCGGTGGACCGTCAGATTTTTAAGAGGTTAATTAAAAATCGATACAGTATCGCAAAACATAATATCGTGATTCTCGTGTATCAGTATTTTCTTACACCACTGAAAGGTCTTGTTTCCTTTTGGTTCATGTTTTAACTCAGTAAAACAATGATGACAGAAGATGGATAGAAACTTCAATACAGAGTCTTGTACTGTAGTAAAGTTGCTAACTTTTTGGAAGATGTGAAAAAAGAAATGTTTATGCTGAGTTAACAGTTATCTCTTGTTTTCTCTCAGTCTCTCCATCTCCACCAGACGCTGATCCAAAGAGGGACGGTGAAGTCATATTAGAGTGCTCTCTGTTGACATACAGCGACCTCCGTCCTTGTCGACTAAACAGCATCCGCTGGTTGGATGAGACAGGAACTGTGCTGCGTGGTGAAGGTGTCGAGTACAGTTCCCTCAGACAGATGAACTGTGTCTCTAATCTGACTGTGAAGCGTCAGAGTGGCCACAACAGGAAATACACCTGCCAGCTGGTTAATGAGCAGAACAATGTAGAGATACAGGCTGACTACACACCTGACTTCACAGGTAGGATAACATATAATCAGACAGAACCATCTAATCCAGGTGAGATAATATGCAGCCCACCAGATACAAAGCTTCTCCTCTTGGTTCCTCAAATGTGGGGAGGATTAAATACTGTATTTATTAATTTATTAACAGACGTGTGTTCAACAGATCCCACAGGTTGGTCTCCTCTGAGCTACGTCATGTTGGCTCTGCGTATTGCAGGACTGATCCTAATGATCGTCGTCACCGCTCTTCTCATCAGAAACACACGTGAGGACATTCAGATCTTAATTTGGTAAAACTGGTTTATATACGTCATAGAATGTTAATGCTATTTTTACATATGTTATTTCGTTTCCAGGGAACAAAAAACCACTTGATAATGACAACGAAGTGAGTAAAAATAATAATAATATTAATCTGTACCTTTTTAATCTGAGTCTGTTGTTACTTCTGTGACCACAGAGGCTGCAGTCTCTCTGGTTCGTTTCACCAAAAACATGTTTCAGGATCTCATGTGTTGTGTTTCACAGGTAGAGAACGATGGCATCGTCCAGTACGAAAATGAGGAAGCACGTGGAAGTCCTCTTGCTGCTGCTGCTGCTGCTGCTGCTGCTCGACTGCACTGATCAACAACTCCAGCTCATCAGAAAGTCAAATATCAGCATTTCTGACTTGTGATCAAAGCTTTGAGTTAAAACGATTGCTTTATATTTAGAACCTATTGCTCATTATTTTTACGCCTTAAACAGTGTGCAGCATTTTGGGGGATCTATTGGCAGAAATGGAATATAATATTAATAAGTATGTTTTCTTTAGTGTATACTAACATACTCCTCTGGTTGTATAGAAGTCTGATAGAAAATGAGCCTACTTCTCTCTTGATTTATTACCTCAGTAAACATTGTAAACATGAGTTTATGGTCTCAATCTCTAGTTTTTAAGTCTTCTTCAATACAGCATGATGTTCATTTAGTAAATGATGGTCCCATTTAGAGTCAGATAGACCATAAAGCAGGAGATGCTTTAGGGCGGGGCTACCTTGTGATTGTCAGGTCGCTACCACGGCGTTGTCCGGTCTGGGAGTTGTCAGTGTTTTCGTCTTACAACTTTAACCCTTTCACAGTGTGTTTTCACTTCATCAAAGTTAACTATAACATTTTTGGTCACCTAAGCATATGTCTTATTCAGCGTTCAGTTGTACTTAGCTCCACCCTCGCATGTCACTTCTGGTTGCAAAAACCAAGATGGCGACGGCCAAAATGCAGAACTCGAGGCTTCAAAACGGCAGTCCACAAACCAATGGGTGACGTCACGCCGACTCTGTACACTTTTTATATGCAGTCTATTATTTTAAGTTGTTTTCTAAGCGATCCATATGCTGTTGGATGTCAAAAATAGTGGAATCACACCATACGCAGATGACGTCACTCTGTACATTTCTGAGTCAAATAGCAGCAATAAAAGCATTTTATTCCAATGTTTTTTTTCTTCATGTTGTTTTCTCACACACCGCAAACACAAATTTCCTCTTGAACTTTACGCTACAGCAATACAGCCGCTTACTTTATCTAGTCACTAAAAATTGTCACAGGAGACCCCTTGTATCTCCATTTTTGGTGGACTACATGCTCCTCCGACCATCTTTTAGATATTGTCAACAAATGCACAGTTTTGTGCAGGTATAGCAAATGTTCTTAAATTAATACAAGCTTTACACCTGATAATTATATGATACCAACACAGTGCTGATCAAGCACAATGTGTGTTTTTAGAAAATGACCCCAGGTAATTACTGCAACTGACTAAAGTGCATCAAATTAAAGAAGTAAAATGCTGTAAATAACGTTGTTCTTCAACACCGCCCGCCCACAACTTCTTCAGAAACTCTTTAAGTGTGACTTAATTCTTCCATGAATACATCTTGCTGAGTTTGCTATTTTTACACTGATATTTATATATATACTGATGCTGATTCACAAGTTTTTACTCAGAAACTCAACCACAAAAAGGAAGTTTCATCACCGGCTACGTCTCCTTACCGGACACAAAACCCCTCACAGAGCAGCGCCTGTTTGCAGAGAACACACAGAGAATGGCTCGACCGGAATTAATCCTCATTTTTGCGCTACACTTTGAAGGTAATTACTCAGATTTTTCTTTTGTTATTTAAGTGTTTATCTTTTTATATCTTTCAGTATTTTCATTATAGTCCGGAGAAATTAAAACAGCACAGGACACTAAAATATCTTTGGGTTCTTTATTCTGAACTACGGGGTGTCATCTCTTTTTTGTTGTTGTTGTTGTTGTTTATGCGCTTCAGTTTAAAGGTAATTGCTCTGATATTTTTTTGTTATTCAAATGTTTATCTTTTTATTATTATTATTATTATTATTATTATTATTATTATTATTATAGCCTGGAAAAATTAAACCAGCACAGGTAACAAAACTATCTTTGGGTTCTTTTTTTTCAGCCTTAAATTGATGAATTATGTCAATAAAATAACAGATAATTTACTAGTAAATGATGTATGTTACATGTTTTCAAAGATTAACGTCTCCAGTAGGAACCAGTGGGCTTTGGGCTGAGATCCACAGACAGGGTAGGGAAGATGGAAGACAACGAGAGACAGACACATTTTGAGTTTTGCCTTTTCAAGGGACAGTAAGAGCAATAACACTACAATTGGTTAAATGTCTAAATAAGTCAGCTTTCGGTGTGAGAGATTCTCACTGGCGTTTCTCTCAAGTGAAGTTCATCACTCGATATATCATGCAAAACCACAGTTTACATGATATTTACCCCTAAAGTCCAGTGTCTCATTGATGAACAAGAATGGGGGGTTTCCATCTCCTGCTCCGCCTCTGCACTGTGATGCTCCACCCCAATGTACCCGTTTATATACAGTCTATGTGAACACCAGAAGGGACAGCGCCATCTAGTGGCGTTAAGGGAGAAATACAACATCTTCCTGCTACATGCCACAAGTTCAAATAGACAGATTTAGCAAAATAAAGCAATAAGGATCTCAAATGTCGACTTCAGCAGAAAGAATTTTAAATAAGAAAAGAAACACAATGAATACTTTAAAGTGCTGACATATCTGCACAATGTAGACGGTCTCAACGGCAGAAAAATGGTTAAATTGTTTTCTAAATCCAGCAACTTGTGCTTTCTTTTAAACTCAATCCATCTGACTGAATATTCAAATTGTGTGTCTTATATTATGTATGCATTTAACTCATGCTGTGCACATTATAATACATGTTCATATATAAAACCTAGCATAAGAAGAATTAACCCAAAATACTCAATAAAAACAGAAGTATTTCTTTAAAGGAACAGAGTGACATTTTAGGTAATGTGCTGCTTTCTTGCAAAGAGTTATTGCTCTTCTCCTATATGCTCGTATCTGTACATTTAAAAAAGGGAAAAGCTTAGCTTGGCTTAGCGTAAAGACTGGTGAAAAACAGCATCTTCATCTTGTTAATTTGATTATTTAAGAAGTTGTGGTTACGTGCCAAACTATTTCTCGGTGTGGGGGGTGGCTTCCTGGAGTCTTTTCGTCACAGCGAGGTTGCCGGGCAACCACCAGTTTATTCTGATTAGCTGTGTGTTTCAGCAATAAAAGTCTTTGAAAATGAAATCACAGAAAAGAAAAAAAAATCATCAAAGTCATTATCAAATATTTTTGGAAATTGTCACTAACAAAATAAGGTGTTTTTCTCTTTTCTTTCCAGCTGCCATCAGTCAAACGTTAATCTACAGAAGACTTGGAGAAGATGCCATTCTGCCCTGTGCCACTGTATCATCCTCTGACCAAACATGCTCCACCGTTTCATGGCTTTACAACAGAGATCCGTCTCCGACTGTCACTGAGGTTAAGAATGGAAATGTAAGGAAGAGCTCAGCTCGAGCTGCCAGGCTGAGAGTGGACACTAGCTGCTCTTTGGTCATTAACAACATCACTGCTGAGGATGTGGGTCTCTACACCTGTAAGCAGGAGTGCAACGTTAAGCGGCATGTATATCTAAGTGTTCTTACAAGTGAGTCTCATTTCCATGAAAAGTCATTGATGTTATCAAAAGAGAATTCTTTGTTGTGTTGTGCCGAGCTCAGCTTCCAGACAGCCACACACACAAAAAACATTACTACTACTAATACTAATAATAATAAATTATACAAATTGTCAATATTTGTGTGTTTAAAATATGGAATGTACCCAGTAATATGTGTAAAATATGATGGAAAATCATCTGTGCAAAATATATGGTTTTCCTTCACGTCCCCTGACTCTCCTCTGCCTGTCTGACTTCCCTCTGCCTGTCTGACTCTCCTCTGCCTGTCTGACTCTCCTCCGCCTGTCTGACTCTCCTCTGCCTGTCTGACTCTCCTCTGCCTGTCTGACTCCCCTCTGCCTGTCTGACTCTCCTCTGTCTGTCTGACTCCCCTCTGCCTGTCTGACTCTCCTCTGTCTGTCTGACTCTCCTCTGCCTGTCTGACTCTCCTCTGCCTGTCTGACTCTCCTCTGTCTGTCTGACTCCCCTCTGCCTGTCTGACTCTCCTCTGCCTGTCTGACTCCCCTCTGTCTGTCTGTTTGTCTGTAGTTCAGCTCTGGGGCGCCTGAGAAATCGCCCCCAGCAGGCGGGTCTCTGTAGCGGCTTAGCCAATAGCTGATTCAAGCTCTGAACGAATGAAATTAAATTTAGCCAATCAGCGTCCTCAAATCTAATACGAGAGAGGCGATTATTTTATCGCCCCAAGCGAGCTACTGCTCATCAGGCTTTAGAACATTTAGCCCCTGACGGGAGACTTTGACTAATCACAGGTCATTTCAGAGAGAGAGCGTTCCTATTGGCTGAGCTCCGGTCATGTGACCAGAACTTGGCGTTCCTTCACCAGATTTCACAATGGCGTCGGCGTCACAAACTTTCTCATTTTACAGCTAAACCGTGCACTACAAGATGATTCTGACAACATGTGAGGAGAGAAATAGGCATTAATGTAACAGAATATTGATTCATATTTGATCAGCGCGGCCTAGTTTGACCGATTGATCAGAGTTCAGAGTGATTGACAGCCGGCTCTCATAGACAGCAGCTGGACAGCAGACCTCAGATCAGCTCTTACTGCTTGTTTTCCTCCGGTCTGGGAAATCTTGCAGATGCCGTTAGGAGCACCGAAGGACACACGATTATTTGTCAGGTTACCTGTTTCATGCAATACTGTCACGGTATAGCGACCGTTTTATAAAAATAACTTTTTTTAATCATATTTGCTACAATCTGCCTACTTCAGCTTTAAAGTACCAAACATAAAAGTACAC
This sequence comes from Adelosebastes latens, assembly GCA_916700685.1. NCBI lineage: Eukaryota > Metazoa > Chordata > Actinopteri > Perciformes > Sebastidae > Adelosebastes > Adelosebastes latens. The sequence goes on from CAKAKR010062580.1 coordinate 17,250, forward strand.
ATTACGCAGAATAATGTATATTATTGGATTATACTTATTGATGCATTAATGTGTTCATCACTTTAATGTTGCAGTTGGTAAAGTTAGAGCTCATTTTAATGACTTTATATACTGCTGGGTAGTTTAATCTATAATACATCATTTATTCGTTGATTATATTTGTATTAATAATCTGAATCTGTAAAGTAACTAAAGTTATTACATCAATGTAGTGGAGTAAAAAGTACAATATTTCCCACTGAGATGTAGTGGAGGTGGAGTAGAAGTAGAAAGTATCAGAACATGGAAATACTCAAGTAAAGTACAAGTACCTCAAAAATGTACTTAGTTACTTTCCACCACTGAGTACATGTTATACTGTTGTGTTTTTCTAAGCATTCTTTACTGCTCCTGTTGGAACAAAATAATTGTTAATTATTTAACTGAAAAGTAGTAATGTGTTTTTTGATACCTTCACTTTTTTGCATTAAATCACACCGGGATGTTTACCGAAACTGACTGGATGAGTTACAGTCCTAGCTAGAAAGAATTCCAACATCCGCCACTGGGAGCCAATCTTTTACTGTTTCTTTTACTGTTTCTGAAACACCACTGAAAGGTCATGACTCCACCTTCATATTGTAACGATAAGAACATGAATAGAAACTTGTCGGGGTCTTGTCGTAAAGTCACCAACTTTAACAGCTATCTCTTGGTTTCTCTCAGTCTCTCCATCTCCACCAGACGCTGATCCAAAGAGGGACGGTGAAGTCACATTAGAGTGCTCTCTGTTGAGACACGTCGACCTCCTTCCTTGTCGACGGAACAGCATCCGCTGGTTGGGTGAGACAGGAACTGTGCTGCGTGGTGATGGTGTCGAGTACAGTTTCCTCGGACAGAGGAAATGTGTCTCTAGTCTGACTGTGAAGCGTCAGAGTGGCCACAACAGGAAATACACCTGCCAGTTTATTGATGAGCAGAACAATGTAGAGATACAGGCCGACTTCACACCTGACTTCACAGGTAGGATAACATATAATCAGACAGAACCATCTAATCCGGCTGAGATAATATGCAGCCCACCAGATACAAAGCTTCTCCTCTTGGTTCCTCAAATGTGGGGAGGATTAAATACTGTATTTATTAATTTATTAACAGACGTGTGTTCAACAGATCCCACAGGTTGGTTTTCTCTGAGCTACGTCATGTTGGCTCTGCATATTGCAGGACTGATCCTAATGATCGTCGTCACCGCTCTTCTCATCAGAAACACACGTGAGGACATTCAGATCTTAATTTGGTAAAACTGGTTTATAT